>SADC01000003.1:0-302195 GCA_004194705.1 Ditylenchus dipsaci | reverse complement strand
GAGCTTAATCTCAAGCCGATGGAATGGGCGGACAATCAAGAAGTTGTCGAAGACTGTTAGATCCCTGGACGTCTGGCGTCGAAGCAATGTGTCGAGCAGACGAACCGATTTCATACAATTTCCGATTGCCAGAGTGTTACTAGGACATCTACGATAATAACGATCCAGATCTACAGAGAATTCGAGCGAGCATTCTTGGTCTTCTGGTGAAAGTTCAATGTAGAGAATGAAAAGTAGACTCTTTATCTTATCCAAGAATATTATTTCTAATTACATCTCTATATCCTTGAAGGTTCATGGGCTGGCAATGTTTTCTCGATCGCGTTTCAAAGATAGTAATTGCTTCAAGGAAGGTTGAATTTCGTGCCCAAGTCGCAACGATGGCATCACTGATGAATGCAGTCAAGAAGTGGAAGCTTCTATTGTGGAAGAAATAGTATGAGAAATCTTTATGTTGTCATCTTGCTCTTGATTTATACCATTTCACTCGCCAACTTAAGAACTTCACTCCGCATTACCAAGCGTCAGCATTTTCTTTGGTCGCACAGCAATTTTGTCGAGGACGATGTCGGTCAAATTCACCTTCGGTTAACACGGCGATGACAGAATGCGGGCGTATAATGAATTAAAGTGCATCTGTTCGAAGAGACCCCTTACTATTCTGGAAAGTGTCTTTTGTTTTGAAGATGGTTGTAAAATTTGTTAATAAAGATGTTTAGGATAATGAACTCGTCTACCCCATGCTTGCCAAGCTTGCTCTCGCTATCTTTCAGCTCCAGCTACAAGCCAACCGAGTGAAGAAATATTCTCCGTTGCAAGGACGTGTACAATTACAGAAGAAGCAACTTGAGTCAGAGAAAGCTGAGATGTTGATATTTCTGAACAGAGCGCTGCCGAAAATCAACTATTGCTATTGAGATCGATTGATGAATGTTCTTTGTTGTCTGTATAGAAAATTGAATAAACGAAAAATGGTTTGGCGCAGTTTTCTAGTTCTATTTTTTGTATTTCTTACAGTTTACTAAAATCTCGCTTTTTGACGAGATCTCGACCGAGATCTCGGTCAATCGGTCTTGAAAGTCTCGATCTCGATCTGCCAAAATTTGAAGGTGAAATCTCGTCTCGAAATCTCGCTCGGTCTCCGTTTTCCGTCTCTAATTTTGAGTCGATATAGGGTGTTTTAAAACATTTTAAAAAAAGTTGATTGGGGGGGGGGGGGGGTGGTGGAGTATATATGCAAGTAGCGTCCAATTATTTTAAAATACCGTAAACCCGGTTGCAGTGACGAATCCCCCCCCCCCACGGGGACTGATCAGGTGGAGGAGATAACTTCATATTCGTGTTTCTCGACCCCGATTTCATGAGAAAGCCGCGCGTTTTTTGGTTCTGAGAAAAAAAAAATTTGAACCACAGGGGAGGGGGGGTATCATTTTTTTTAGTCAAAATTTAAAAAATTTAAATTGGCGCCTTTTGAATTTTAAAGGGAATAAGGGCTGTATAGGGAGGGGAAGGGAATAAAAGGGGCCACTGATCACTACTAACAAGAAGATGTTGAACATAGTTTTGTTAACTGGGCCTACCGCATAAAGAAACTCTGGTATGCATGTTTTTTCATGCATCCATAGTCACGTTCGAGTGATTTGTGTCTAAGGTATGTGGGTGTGCGTATCTCAACTCCAAGTGAATATATGCGTACGCTGGAGTTACCTGGGTATTAACCTGTCTAGGTGCTACGCACCCAGTTTGGGATGGGGTAGGTTAAATTGCACTTTGGCTTTTTTTAAATAAACTTTTCTATTTTCACGCTATCCTGGCTAGATGGTACCTACAGCAGGTATTGAAATTGGGAAAACCAGGTATTGGAGTTGGAAAAAACCCAATTATCCACACAATTTTAAGTTAGAAAAAATGGTTTATTTTTATTTTCAAGAAATTTTAATTTTTCGGCTTTGAGTTTGGTTTGGGGTATTTAAAGGGGCATGCCCACGCTAATAAGAGGTGGTGCCCGATTGCTCAAATTTTTTTCTTAATCATTGAACTTCTGTACGGATTTTTCAACTTGGTTTCTAACACAACTATACCTAAAATTGAATTCTAAGCCTTGTTTTGTTAGAAACCAAGTTGAAAAATCCGTACAGAAGTTCAATGATTAGGAAAAAATTTGAATTCTCGGGCACCACCTCTTATTAGCGTGGGCATGCAACTTTAAGGCGGTTTTAGGTACTTTGGGTGGTTTAGGATGGTTTGGGGTAGTTCAGGGCAGTTGTAGGCCTTTTTGCGTAGGCTTTTTCGTGCAGGCCTTTTTACGCTACTCCGGTGTGAGATGCCCTTATTACTGCCCGCTATGTACTTCACGCTTTAAGTAAAACACAAGTTACCGTATTTTCTCTATTAAACGCCCCGGGGCGTTTATTTTTCAACCCTTACAAAATCGGAAAAAAATTATTTCGATTTTGAGATTTTTGGGTGCTCAACCAAAGTCTGAAAAGTGGAATTAGGTAAACTCGTGCTAATTAAGAAAACGCAAAAAACAGATTTGCAAAATTATTTTTTCGGCTGAGATATAGGTCACTGAAGGGGGCGTTTATTAGAGAGGGGGCGTTTATTGAAGAGGGGCGTTTAATAGAGAAAATACGGTAAGTAAAACACACGTGAATTCAATAAACGATTGAAATACAGCCGCACAGCTCCAAATAGAGGAAGGTAAGAAAAATGCACAATCAATTTTTTTCTTTACAGATTTTTCTCATTTAATTTAATTTATAAATAATTTTTTCAAAACAAATCGTGCCAGAACAAATTTGTTCCCATTTGAATTTGTTTCCTAATGAATTTGTTTCCTAATCGATTGTTTCCATAATATTTTGTATCCTTTTCGGGGTGAGCCGTTCTTCACACGACAAAAATATTACTGCCCTGGTACCACCAGGCATGTGCACGGGCCGAAAACGGGCCGAAGCGGGCCCTGGATTTTCTCTGACTTTTTTCAGACTTTTTAGAAAAAAGTTTATACCATCTGATAGCTAAGATTTCAGGCTACAAAATGCTTTTTTCCGGCCGGGGTTTGAAATTTTTTTTGACCAACGGGCCGGCTTTTTGGTCAAAAAAACACCCTTTTCAAAAAAACGTGGTTTTTCGACCAAAAATCCGGCCGTTGGTCAAAAAAATTTCGAACCCGGCCCGGAAAAAAGCATTTTGTAGCCTGAAATCTTAGCTATCAGATAGTATAAACTTTTTTCTAAAAAGTCTGAAAAAGTCAGAGAAAATCCAGGGCCCGCTTCGGCCCGTTTTCGGCCCGTGCACATGCCTGGGTACCACTACACTACCTGAGTTCCACAACCTGGGTACGACTACCTGGGTACAACAAAACCAAGTGGTCGTCCACTTGGATCAAAAAACAATTCACGTTTTTCAGGATTTAAAACCTATTTTCTGGACTGATTCGGGCATGCTGAAGATGGTTTGATAGGGTAAAATGAAGTTTTCTCGGATATTTTTTGAGTATTGAGCAATAATTGATTTTGGTGAAATCAATTATTGCCCAAAACTCAAAAATACTCGAGAAAACGGCATTTTACTATTATTAACCATCTTCAGCATGCTCGAATTAATCCAGAAAATAGATTTTGGAACGAGAAAA
The DNA here is from genome assembly GCA_004194705.1 of Ditylenchus dipsaci. Classification (NCBI taxonomy): domain Eukaryota; kingdom Metazoa; phylum Nematoda; class Chromadorea; order Rhabditida; family Anguinidae; genus Ditylenchus; species Ditylenchus dipsaci. The sequence continues at coordinate 298,555 of SADC01000003.1, read as the reverse complement.
ACGTAAAACTTTTTTTGCACCAAGTGGACGACCACTTGGTTGGTTACTTCAGACTGAAAAATTTAAAAAGGTCCGCAAATTTACCGAAGGGTGGATTTACCACGAGTGAATTTACCGGAGGGTGGATATCCACCTGACCAGGCGGTACCTATCCAAGCTTTCGGAGACCGGAAGGGTTACCGCTTTAAAGTGGGTTAGTTGCTCAGGTTATTTTCTGAAAACATTGTATGTAGCAGCACAATGCACCACTGATCAGTAAAGAAGATCAAAAATAAGACACAAAAATTCTGAAAAAACTTTGACTTTGACTTTCTGTTTCAAACTTTTTGAAACGCCAGTCAAAGTCAAAGTCAAGGGCAAAGTCAAAGTTGACTTGCAGGTTGACTTGCAAGTCAACTTTCTGTGCGTACACACAAAAACTTTGACTTTGCCCTTGACTTTGACTTGCTCTGCGTACACGAGGCATAAGACGAAAATCCGATCAAGAGTAGCTCGAGCAAACGCCGAATCGAAGCAAAGAGATTCCTTTTAATTTCGATTCACTGTTAATTGTCTGTTTTGAGAATTTGTAATAAAGCAAATTATGGATACTAGGGTCCTTACTTACATGGAGCCCTCAGTGACGCGTAAAGGTGTCACTTCGACTTGATTGATGTGGGCACACCAATATGAGCACACCAATATGGGCACTCTTATCCGCGTCATTGGGGCACATTGTGACTTCAATTACAACTGCGATATTGCACGCGACAAAATGTTGGGCATAGGATAATGCAGGATAGGTTAGGAATGGCTAAAGCGTGTTTTACGAACTGCTATAAGGAATGAGTAGCATATTAATATTAGAAGGGGTCAAATGTTGAATATGTCAACTGTAGAGTACTTGCTGTTGAAAATAGTATCTGTTGAATTTGTTTCTATTAAATTATCCGACTTTTGAATATTACTTTGTTAAATTATCCGACTTTAGAATATTACTTTGTTAAATTATCTGACATGAATTTTACTCTGTTAAATTATCCGACTTTTGAAAATTACTCTGTTAAACAATCCGACTGTTGAAAATTACTCCGTTGAATAATCCGACTGTTGAAAATTACTCTGTCGAATTATCCGCTTTTTGAATAATCCGCTGTTGAATTATTCGTCTTTTGAATACGCGGTGTTGAATTTTCCTCTGTTGAATTATCCGGTTTTTGAATTTTCCGGTTGTCGAATAAACCCCCGCCGTAAAAACACTTTGTCCTGCCGCAACTTTTCTTTTCCCGCCGCAAATTCACTTTTTTCTGCCGTACGTTTGCTTTTTTCTGCCGCAACTTTTTTCTAATAATGAATGTTGTTTTTGAAGCCAATAATGCTGGATTTATTAATGAAGGCTTTTTGGTGAGCATGGACGTCCAAAAAAGTACGGTTGTTGTGCGAAACACAGGGACGCAGGGGGCTTGAGGGAATAACAATATATGACAGTAGCGTTGGCAATTTGATCTGTAAATTAGGGTGCAAAGATGTAAAGTGTAAAATAAATCACATCAAACTATTTTTATCACACAGAAACACACAAACCATATTCACGACATCAATGCTTCAACGATAACGGACATTAACAACAAGCAGATAGATTTGCAAAACCGGTATTCCTCTTGCCAGCATTCTCAATCGTCATTCCCATCATCTTTTACCGGAGCCTTCCACTCGCCACGAAGATACGCCTTGCCATCCTCAGTCTTCTCTAGACTATAAGCGAAGTATATGAGAAACAGTTTGAAAGAGAATTAAAGTTACCCTTGCTTCAGCATATAACAGACCTGCTCCACCTGAACTGGAAGACCAGTCACCTTCACTGTAGTTAAATCCTTTTTGCCGTTCGGATTTTTAAGCTTAATCATGGCAGCAGACAGGTTGCGGATGTTCCTAAGGCAATAATTCTCATCGGGAGTGTTAATTGTGGCAAGCACATCTCTGGGAATCGAGAACTAAAGAATACATACATTACGAGCAAATAAAATGAGGCAGATTTATAGCCAGATTTTACCCTAACAGTCACATTGCCGTCTTCAAGAGATCCAGAGTAGTCAGGCTCAAACCCACCAAAGTCCTCCACAAGAGTACCGACATGCGACTTCTCATTGAATGGAACCTCTATTTGACCCCGAGTTTTCTGCAAGCTTAAGTAAAAATATTGTATTTAGAGATGATACCGACCTCTTTAAGCACTCCTATTACATGATCCAAGAAGTAGAGCATAGTTTCTTCGTCTCCTTTTAATTGATAAACCCGATCTGTAGAGTAAGGACAAAGGATTTTATAGAAAAAGAAGTGATCGGCTTAAGCTTCTTCTGTTTCAGCAACTCTTTCTTAATTATGCCTTTCACGCCCATCATTGAATTGGTGTATGAACCATGAATGAGAAGACGCACCTTGTCCTAAAAATAGACAAGTCAAGCTAAATAACAGATCCAATCTCAATCATTTACATCACCAATTTCAGGAAGGATTTTTTGAAACAGTCCGTCACTTTTTCCAAAGGGCAGACCAATGTGAGCATCCTAACAAATTTCTATTTATAAATTTAAAAAAATTGAGTATGCTACCAACCCTTCTGGCAACTTCCAATCATACAGCTCGAGCGAAGCTCCGTGCTTAAATAAAAAAGAGCTTAGACACTGAAAGGAATTGTAGCAGAGTAAACCATACCTCATCCAAAGACTTGAAAAACTCATCACCAGCGGAAGACAAACTTTCGACAATATCTCTCGGAATCAAGAATCGAAGCTGCATTTTTCCCTCTCGTAAAAGATCACTAAACGTATGATCCGTCTCAGCGTACACATTTCTTGGAGAGTGCTTAGAAAGATACTCCCAAAGAGGCACTTTCACTTTACTGTCCATTACTGATTCGCTATGATCAACAGAGGATGAAGAATCACTGGATGACTAAAAGGGTAAGACTATTAAAGAGTTCAGGAATAGGAGTTGTTGAATGTTCAAAAATTTGTCGAGCATTTTGAATATACGACAACCCTATGCGAGAAAAAGTAAGTATAAATTCCTAGAAAATTTGAAAAAACCAACATTTCGCATAACCACAACCTGAACTCCAGTAGCCACAGCACTCGAAGAAAGCGCTTTTACCCCTTCACAATTGAACGGAAAAACGGCTGACGAGGATGACGCAACAGGAGAAAACCTTTTAAAGCCCGAATAAAGGCGAGATTGCTTTCCAAGGAGCACATTCTTAGCAATAAACGCCCTGATACTCACACTTCCAATTGCTTTTTGCATGTTCGATAGACGCAATACCTACAAAAGAAAATTGTTGATAAAAATTTATATACCTTATCTATATATTATATACCCTGTTAAATCACGCGAAAATTCAATAACCGCTAATTATTTTTTAAAGGGTCATACCAGCGCGTTACACTGCAGTTAAGGCGGGGACCAGCGATCTACCTGATCCGACGAAAGTTTTCTGCCTACTTTTTAAATGTAGGATAGGGTCATAAATATCAGATTTCACATGAAACGAGTAAAAACAACGACGATTTTTGAAAAACTTGCTGCCTCCCCCCCTAATTTGCGGTGTAACGCGCCGGTAAGCTCCTTTAACGGTGTTTCTACTATCTCTCTGACTACCTTTGGGCTAAATATAGCTTTCTGCAAGTTCACGTTCAAGCCTTCTAAAAGAGAAGTTCTGCAATTTTGTAGTTTCATAAAGGCCACCTCGATCCCTCAGAAAATGTGAATTGAGTATTCAGGCTCAAATGAAAGCCTACGATGTGCTGAGTACTATAGCACCAAATTCGGCCATTTACATATTTTGATGGGAGATTCACCCAATTTCTGTGTCATTTAAAAGCTTATTGTCCTGAGAGGAGACAGCCTCACAGGAAGCAAGTTAAAATATGACATTCAAATTGGGGAGGAGTAAACTGGGCCATTTCAAACTGGGCCATTGCAAACTGGGCCAATGCAAATTGGGCCAATTTCAAATTGGGCAATTTCAAACTGGGCCAATGAAAATTGGGCCACAGTATTGAGTCAGATAAAAAGGGTACCATTACAATTTTTCTTCACCAGACTGCTACCTTTTGCCTACAATTGAGTGCTTTTTTTTAATTTTATATTTTGATGCTTTTGTACTTAATTCGTTAAAGGCTCAAATTGATTTCACACCCCAAAATACTGATTTCCCGCAGTAAATTTATTTTTTCCCGCAGTAAATTACTGATTTCCCGCAGTAAATTTCAGATTTCACGCAGTAAATTTGAAAATTTGTGCAATTCCAGTCAAAAGTTCGCAACAACACGGTTTTACAGTCAGAATCGACGTTGAATTGCTTAGAATCCCAGGCTAAAGTGGCCAGAAGCCAATAAAAACTGGGTTTTGATGGTCTACTGAAAAACTTATCTATTTGCGAAAAAAACATTAGCGCGCATCGAAATCCCGTTCTAATTCACTCAATTTCTCAGAACTCAACTCTGAACTGTTACAAACATTTTTTAAATGCCCTTAACCTTTGAAAATCACTCAAAGTAGAGTTTGGAATAGTGTGGAGTGGTGTCTACTGATCCGGAATAAATTTTCAGCAAATTCGGGCGTCAAATGGCGATTCTCACTCTGCACTCAGCTCGAATTTTTCTAATGAATCGTCGAAAAGCTGTTGAGAATTATGTCGAACTTGAGTGGTTCTTTGAATGCGCGTGGCAGTTTTTCCACTAAGAAGCTCGTCTAAAGCTTTAATCTCCCTCTCGACTGGAGAGCTAAGCCCATTATCGAGAAGCCGTCGATGATCATGAGCACCGCTAGTATGGATGTAGCCTAGAGAAACAAATCCTGCAACGCAAAGAAAGAAAGCATACCTCAGAGATGTCATTCTTGTAGCGAATTCGCATCCGCGCTTTGCAGTCTAACTTCTTCTCCCGATTTGGCTTAGAGTATTTGCAAAAATAAACATCAGTACTTGTTTGGAAGCCTCCTTCTTCTTCGTGATAAGTCTAGCTTGTGTTTTTGGATAGCCAAGAATCGACATCTTCTTTTAATTTGCAAATTTTTTCGTTTGTCCATATAGCTCCAGGTCCTCGGGGCATTTTAAAACAATTGCTGTAAAAAGCAAATAAAATTCATATGTTCATGAAATAACTGTGTGATATTAGTATGGACAAAAAAGCGAAAAAAAACCCGAATTGCACAAAGTCACCAAATTTACTGCGGGAAATCCAAAATTTACTGCGGGAAATCATTATTTTGTTTGAAATTCAAATTCACTGCAGGAAAAAATAAATTTACTGCGGGAAATCAGTATTTTGGTGTGTGTTTTCACCTACAGCCATTCGTTAAACTACAGTCTATATAAAGCCCCTAGTGACCGACCTCCAGTGGCGTTATATCGGATGCCATTATATCAAAATTTAGACTGTACCGATTGTAGGAAATCCCAATCTTTCTCAACACGGAGTGATGTAATTTTTTGCCAGGGTTTTTTTTAGATCAACATTAATTATTATTTTCGTATCTGCGCTTCCTTTTCAATAAGCGCCCTCTCTGGACTAAAAAGTTAAAAAAAAAGCCATGTGGCTTTCACTAGAGAGAATGCGATGCTACTAGAATATACCCCTCCCAAAAAAGATACTGGAATATACCCTCCCCATTAATTTTTGGATGGTACCTAAAACCACCATTTTGAAAAAAATTATACAAAAGCCCTTGTTAGTAATGGTCAGGCCCTGGGTTTAAACCTTAGCCTACGGGTCTAAGCCAAAGCCTAAATCCTATTTTTGGGTGGGTATATAAATATATTAATAATACAAAATTGGACCAGTTGGCCCATTGGCCCAGAAATTGGCCCAATTTGAATTGGCCCAGTTTGCATTGGCCCACTCTGAAATTGGCCCAGTTTGCATTGGCCCAATTTCAAATTGGCCCAGTTTGAAATGGCTCAGTTTGAAATGGGTCCAGTTTGAATTGGCCCAGTTTGAAATGGCCCTGTTTACTCCTCCCCATTCAAATTGCACTTCGATATGGCTGTAGGTGAATTACCTCACCTAAAGTCTGAAATCCGACACCTTTTTAATTAATTCCCACACCTTTTTCAAATCTGCGCTAAACATACTGAATTCCCACACCTTTTTTCTCTTTGATTTGGTTTGTGGATTGGGGTTGTTACAAGGTATTATTTTAGCTTATTATCTTGGTTGAATTTGTCTGTGCTCGTCATTTTACACGTTGATGAAGTCTGACTGTTATCCGGGATACCTATCAAAGATAACGTATGCAAGCACGCTCTTTTGTTGATGGAGTCAGAAAAGTTGATCGATCCGCTACCGCAGCCACTGGAGCCTCGACAGAAAAGAGGAAAAAGAAAGAAGGGGCCACATGCTCTTCAGAGAATTTGAAATCGAATGTTATTGTTGTTGTTATGGTTGTTACAAAAGTGAAAAAAAGTTGAGTTATTGAGCTTCTTGTCGGAACAATGTAATTCTGAGGGCATATTTGTGCTCAGCGACCTCGATTTACTATAGTAGGACACCTCAGAAAAGAATTTCGAACATAAATTAGCGATTTCAGAAAAAAGGTGTGGGAATTAAGTTAAAAGGTGTGGGAATTAAGTAAAAGTGAGATGCGGTGTTTCACTAGACAAAGTCTAGTGAAAAACGTCACAGCTTTACGTCAAAAACTGAAAAGAGTTAGGACGACTAGCCAAATATCTAAGGCTTTTTCGTCTTGCCTCCTCCGACTTTTTTTAGGAAAATTTTTGCCAAAAATTGGTGTTCAAAAAAGGCTGACCAGAACTACAGTTTTCTGAATGGAAATGGCCAGAAACTGTCCTGTCGGAATGAATTCATCGCTCACCAGCCTGAAGAAAAAGAAAAAGTCATCAATTTTTCAAAAAGTTGCTGTGAGAATTCGGCTTTATGCCTTGGCTACAATGGAGGTGTGAGATGCGAAGTCGAAGTGCGAGGTGTGAGATGCAAGATGCGAGGTCCATTTCTAAATTTAATTCTTCATATTCAATAGTCGGAAAGTTGATTTTATTCAATAGAGGACCTTAAAAATAGACCAAAAAACTTTTCAGATCAGTAAAATGACAAAATCTCACTGAGCTACATCACCTCAAAGACCTCGACCTCGCACCTCACACCTCCATTTTAGCCACCGCATAACATGGGGCGTTGTGCTCTAGCGAGGATTTTCGATTTTTATGGCTGTTTTTTGCCAAAAATTGGTGTTCAAAAAAGGCTGACTTTTTTGAAAAACACATTTTTCGCCAAAATTTACAACAGATTGTAAATTTTTTGCGCTCTTTAGAAAGAGCAACTTATTCTGCGTCGAATGAGCTTATGAAAGACTGTGCATCTGCATCATCAAATTGTCATTAAAAGACCATGGTTTTTGCGCGCAGCGATTGTCCCCCGCCAATTCAATTATTTTTCCTAATCATTGAACCGGTGTACGGATTTTTCAACTTGGTTTCTAACAAAACATGGCCTAGACTTTTATTTTAGGTATAGTGTTGTTAGAAACCAAGATGAAAAATCAGTACGGAAGTTTAATGATGGGGAAAAATTAAAATTGACGGGGACAACCGCTGCGCGCAAAAATCATGGTCCTTTAAGTATATTTTTATTTATTTTTATTCCGAAAATTTTTTCATATCTTTTATCGTGTACTAACATAAATGATCAAAAATAAGAGAGCAGACGGTGGAATCGAACCCAAAATCGACAATCACCACACAACGCTACCAATACGCTAACGATACCACTGAGCCCGTAAAAGCCAAGTGCACCCCCTCTAAGTGTAAGAAAAATTTTGCCCAGAGACTGGAGCCGGAGGACGGAGACGAAAAATATTTGCCCGGAGGATGGAGCCGGAGGAAGAGGGAAATGATTTTGGGCTGGAGACCGGAGCCGGAGGATGGAGACAAAAATCAGGCGATGTTCATCCCTGTTATCCAGCTGGTTTAGATTTTATCCAGATGCTTTGAGCACTATCCATGGGGTGCACTTGGTATACTGTCCACTGAGCCAACTAGCTCTTTTATATAAGGTTTCGTTTTTTATTTTCATATATCAACAATACATAATTCAAAAAGTATTTTTGGAATAAAAAGAAGTGACCCGCGTGCATTTGAATTTGCCAAATTCTCATTGTCATCAACAAGTATGGTCCTTTAAGTATAAATCATTATAAGAAATGTACTGGTGTTTCTGAGTACCAAACTTCGGGAGGCCACAGCTTGGCTTATTACCAACAAAAGTAGCCGAATTTAGTGCATTCGCACTCAGCACATCGCAGGCTTTCATTTGAGCCCAAATACTCAATTTCTCATTTCTCAGGGATCCGACCAAACTACAAATTATAGAACTTTTCTTTTAAAAAATATTCCCATCGGCGACAGGCAAGCTTCTTTGCTTGCAGACAAAGTCAACATCGTCCAAAAACAGCACTTTAGGGCCAAAATCAAAAAATCGGTCGTAAAATGTTGATTCTGTCGATGTCATTGTCCTTTTTAACAGAAATTCTTAAACACACCAATCAGAAAAAAGCTGCAAAATCAGCCCACTTGATAACCATAATATAGAAGTAAACTTGAATGTCCTATTGAAAAATGAACTTGCTGACTTTGTTGAATTTTAAGCACATATTTTTTCTCCGTTAAGCTGGGATTTATCCTGCAACGAGTGTATTTAATAAAAAAAAAAACTATTAAAAATGAATTAATTCTAATTGTCTTTAAATTTAACAAATATGTTAGCCCCAAAGTGCTTTGCGTTAAAAAACGTTTCAACTCTCGTACATGGACAAAATTAGCTTCCTCTTTCACACTACACAACACCTGCCAACCCATTCATTATGCCTCTTCATCAGCAGCACAATTGGTGGTAGCTAAACCGGAAAAGCTCAATGATTTAAATAAGGGCGTATACCTCATCGATTATATCAACAAAAATACTGCTGACACACTGCTGAAGCACAGCAAACCTATTTCGGTTGACTTGCTCTGCCTTCGTCTACTCATACCAAATAAGTTTGTCGAAGATATCCAAAACCAAACGAGTCTGAAAAAGTTTGAAGAACTAAGTGCAGAACTACAGCTTTCTGAGTGGAAATGGCCAGAAACTGTCCTGTCGGTGTTTTGCCCACAGAATCAATTGAAAGCGACCTTAGAACTATTGGTGCACATGTTGAGAGAGGTGAGTTACCGTATTCACTCTTTTAATCGCCCATGGGCGTTTATTTTTCAACCCTTAAAAAATCGGAGAAAAAAATATTTCGATTTTGAGATTTTCGGGTGCTCAACCAAATTTTAAAAAGTGGAATCAGGTAAACTCGTGGTAACTAAGAAAACGCAAAAAACAGATTTGCAAAATAACTTTTTCAAACTGAGATATAGGTCCTTAAGGGTCGGCGTTTATTAGAGGGTGGGCTATAAATAGAGTGAATACGGTAAATAACTAATAGAAAGGCTTTTATTAATTTGCAACATCGAATTACTAAAATCTAGCGAATAATTTAAAAATTGCAGTTTTTAACTTATTTTGACATCAGTTCAATTAAATTTTTAAACTAACATAGCCATGGGGTTTTAACCTTCTGACAAGCTATTTTAACAGCTTTTTTAGCTTAAAAACTTTTTTAAAGGCAAGCCCACGCTAATAAGAGGTGATGCCCGTAAATTCAAAAAAATCTAATCATTGAACTTCTCTACAGATTTTCCAACTTGGTTTCTAACAAAACAAGGCCTAGAATTAAATTCTAGGCCTTGTTTTGTTAGAAAGCAAGTTGAAATATCCGTACAGAGGTTTAATGATTAGGGAAAAATTTTGAATTCCCGGGCACCACCTCTTATTAGCGTGGGCATGAATAGTTTTTTAAATATTTGAAGATTTACGGGTTTGAACAAAGTAATTTGTTGGTTTAGTTTTTTTTCATTCAAACTCAAAAATCATTCAACTCTTTGAAGCTATTCTGTATAGTTTAATATTTTCTTGAAACTTAACCTTTTTGGTGATCAGAGGAAATTTTTCCCATACTTTTTGTCAATCTTCATATACCAAACGAAAGCTTGGATTCTGAGCTATCTTCTACATCGGAAATTATTTCATTGATGTAACAAAAATGTATGTAACAGCGCAAAAGTTGAAGGCTGGTCGAGGTCCAGGTCGAGGTACCTCAATCGATCACCCTAAACATCACATTTACTTTTGTCACGATAATGAAATAATTTTTAATGTAGAAGATAGCTTGGAATCTAAGCTTTCGTTTGGTATATAAAGAATGACAAAAAGTATAGAAAAATTTAAATTCGACCACCAAAAAGGTTGAGAAAACATGATTTCGACCTCGACTATGTGAGCACCGGGTAATTTTTGATTTTTCATTCTGTGTCCAGTGGTTCTTGTTGTTTTTCGTTTTCACATTTTTTTCGACAACTAAGTGAAACACGAAAAATTTGAAAAGTTCATAGAACTCGAAAAAATAAGGTAAAAACGAAAAAACAACAAGAACTATTTGATGCAGAATCAAAAATTAAGGGACCAAGCTATCCTCCGATTTTCCAAAGAGTTTGTGAAACCGACGTGAAACCAAGGGTGAAACCAAACCGACAAAAAGTGTCGGATAACTGGAGTGCCGGATATCCGAGGTTTGGACTGTAACTATGAATTCAAATTCACATTCAAATTAGGTGCTGTTTCAGTAATTTAGTGCTGCATTTCAATTCGATGCATATAAAAGTATGTCTCTGTTTGATTGATGGTGGCGAAATACACAAAGACGTTAATTTTGAAGGAGTAAAAAGTGAAAAGTGTACAAAAAGTTTGCAATTCAAAAATAAAATGTTTTAGACGTTTTTTCACATTTGTCACGGATTTTTCACTATTTAGATTGGTTCGAAGAATTTTTAACGAAGATTTCCAAAAAGTTTTTGACGCTACTGGAATATACACCTCCCAAAAAACCTACTAGAATATACTCTCCCCAATAATTTTTAGAGAGTGGCCAAAACCAGCATTTTCGAAAAAAAAAAAGTTGTACAATGTTAGTAATGGATAGGCCCTGAGCCTAAACCTAAGCTTACGGGCCTAAGCCTAAATTATTAGGTGAAGTATATTACAGTAGCGCCAATTTTTTGATTTGATTCCTATGTAACAAGTTAAATTTGGAATATGTTTGCTAGTGAATTAAAATTCAGAGAGGAAATTACTTGGAGTATAAAATGAGTTCTGTTAATGATTCTACTGTTTTAGAATGAAGAAGTAAAGCTGCTGCTGCACCATTCTCACGCCACAGCACTTCGAGAGATGAAAACAATCAAAGTGTTTAGATCAAGATGTCCAAAATCCACAGATAACGTTGTATTTGCATATGGTGAGAAAAATCACCTTCTCGGCATCCTTCATCAAGTGATTAGTCTCACACAAAGAGTATATTTTATCTTATTTTCTGTCCTTATTCATGCGACCATCACTGTTATAGATGCCAAACCCCAAAAAAGAACAGCCCTATAACCCAATTAACTTTGACAAATGGTCAAATAAGGAATATGGCGGCTATGCCCATTTCCAAGCTCCCAATGACCTTCGCAAAACTGCCACTTTGAATTCATTTGTGCCATGGAGGTTGGCCAATTTAATTGAAACTCAGGGTGTTAAAGCAGTGAAGAACGTTCTTTGGCTCAAGAATGTGCAAATAAAAGTCGACAAACTGAAGAAGGCCAAAGAAAGGTGGGGAATGCAATGTGGAGGTCACTGGCACTCAAGACGAAATAAAGGTGTGGTATTTGTGCTCAAACAATGGTATAAACTACCATATATAATTGAATTAACTTATATTTCTATTTTATTTATAGCCTAGAGAAAAGCGACACAGGAAAATATTGCTTGAATTACCTCTTCCAGCCAACTTGCTCTAATTGCACACAAAAGGGACATTTTTCAAGGCATTGCACACAACCACTTTACTGTACAAAATGCACTGGCAAAAGACATCTAGTTGAGGACTGTATTCAGCTGAAAGCCGCTGCGAAATCCCTTTCAAAAAAGCAGGAAACCATTTTCGTCGAAGATTCGATGACAAAAAAGTCAGTGAAGGTTAACGAAAACTCCCGGCGATCCAACATTACTGAATCTCTATACCAAAATGTGGAAATTGGAGAGCATTCGATGGAGGAGTCTCCGCAAAATGATTCAGCACCTGTTTCACATGAATGTGGTAATTATGATGAAGAGACATACGAAACCGCTCAATCAAAAGAAAATGATGTTAATTGGATTTAATTATTTGTTTGCTTTTACGCTAAATGTTCATAAAAGAGTCTTTTATTATTTAGACCTAGGTTACCTGTTTTGACAAAATAAAATTTTTAACTTATCACGGAGAATATCATTTTTGCAAAAAGCCCTTTCTGTCGTAAATTTTATAAAAAGCACAGGGTAAAAAAACTACTCGGGCATATACAAATGGGTGGCATTTAATTTTAGCCATAGAATACTGAATTTTGGCCATAGATTTGTGTTGGCCATAGATTACTGAATTTTGGCCATAGAATGCTGAGAAATGGCCATAGATTTCTGAAAATTGGCCATAGATTTCTGAATTTTAGCCATACTCGCTCGAAATCATGTTTCAACCACTTTTTAAGATGCTCTTGAACCTGAAACATCCTGAAAAGATGTTTTAAGAGTGTCGATGACAATTTTCCGAGAATTTTTTTTGACCGAAATTTGACTTTTTGCCCTGAGCGACCAATGGTCGGAAAAATTACAGAATTTTTTTTTCTCGGAAAAGTGTCATCGACACCCTTAAAATATCTTTCAGGATGTTTCAGGTCCAAGAGCATCTTGAAAAAAGGGTGAAACGTGATTTCGAGCGAGTATGGCTAAAATTCAGAAATCTATGGCCAATTTTCAGAAATCTATGGCCATTTCTCAGTATTCTATGGCCAATTATCAGTATTCTATGGCCAATTATCAGTATTCTATGGCCAAAATTCAGTATTCTATGACCAATTTTAAATATAATCCTATACAAATAGAAATTGAAACTGCCACCTAAGTATGAAACTCACTGTCAAATTTGAAATTTCGCTCGAGACAACAAACATTCAAACGTTAAATATTTTTCTATGAATCAAATCTTTTATCCAAAACTTCTATCTGTACTGAAATCTGGATATTCTGACATTTTATTCTAACTAAACAACAGAAATGTACAAAAGTTAAAATTTTTCTTCTTTGCCATCTTCTCCCAAAGTTTCGTCTTGTTGAACTGCTTTAGGCAGCTTAGTAAAATAAGTTTTCTTTGCAGCATCACCATGAAGGTATAGACGCCCAGCTTCTGTGGTCTCCAAGCTAAATCTTAAGGTTAAAAATCCGTATTTACTGATCATGCCTAAATTGGGGAGTGGGTGTAGGAAGAAGTGGTTGATAGGATGATAACCCTCCCACTCGCTGGGGAAAACTGTTGAATTGTAAAAAAACCTTAAAGGAGGGGTGAAAGCTGTTAAGGATATAGTCTCGACACGAAAGCATTCATCCAAGTTTTGTGTTTTAAAAGTGTGGTTTTAGAGCAGGGCTGCCATATGTCCTTTTTAAAAAGATTTGTCCTTTTTTTGGGACCCTAAATCTTTTTTTATTTTCGAAGTTTTAGTCAAAATCTTTTCTTTTGGTGCTCAAAATAGCAATAAGCACTAGATGAAATGCACTTTTTCGTTCAAATTCCTGTTTTTTGACCAAATGTTCTTTTTTTTAATTTCGAGATGGCAGCCCTGTTTTAGAGCCATATTTTGTTGACAACTTGGTCTTGCGATGTCGGAAAAACTTTTGCATAACTGGAAATTTTATCAGCATCATCAATATCAGAATTTTGGAATTCCTACAAAAAATGCCCTAAAAACGGAAAAGGAGAAGGGTAAAAACCATCCAGAAAAGGTTGATCACTATTTTGTTAAACTTTGATTGTTAGGGCATTTTTTTTGAAGGAATTTTGACATTCTGTTATTGATGATGCTAAGCCAGCTTTTAGTTTTGAACAAGATTGTCTGTAACCACAACAGCGCATTGTGGACAAAATATGGCTCCAAATCCATATTTAAAAAATACAGAACTTGGAATAATCCTTTCGTGTCAAGACTATCTCCTTAACAGCTTTCACCCTCCCTTTAACAAATTTAGAAACTCTTTTTAATTAAACTACCTCTTTTATGGCTTGTACCTAATAATCGGAGTAAGAGTGAGGGTATCGCAGTAACATTTCACTTTAACTTAAATTGTAATCTGTTCTCAGCGGTTGTGTTTTTTGACACCAAATTTTTTTTGATTTTTATCATATTTTGCTGAAATGATGAAAAAACGTTATGGTTGAAGTTGGAGCAAAAAGCGTTTACAGTAGCGATTTACTCCAACATTTTTTATCCCACATCATTCTCCTTTAGAAAGTTTTAGCGGCGGCACTTTTTGAATGAACAGTTTTAAGTTTACCTTCTTCTCAGCAAATTTATCAGTAATTTCCTGTTATAAGGTGGACCTCTAAGCGCTATAGTACACTCATTACTTTGCTCGTCCGCCTCCAAAATTTTAGCTTGGCATCGGCTTTTGGCGGAACACATTAGCAGAGAATAAAAGTCTTTCTTTTTTAGTTGTGCCACAAACTCCTTTGGAATGGTCACCTAAATACTAAGATTTACTGCAGTTGTAGCAACTAAATTCGCATATACAGCATATTCGCACATGAAACCCGATTTAGTGCGCCCTCGATTAAGTGCGACCCTGAGGTTGATGGACTTGTTCAAAAGTTTTTGAAAGTCTCTAAAGTGCAACCCCGATTTAGTGCGACTTTTTTCCGGTCCCCAGGGTTGCACTGAACCGGGGTTTGACTGTACTACAGGTCTCTTTAAAAGTTTTTTCGTGATGCAATCCTGAAAGCGCAAAAACCACCTACTTTTTGTTGTACCAAATTTACTTTTTTGAATCAAATTTTCTTTTGCCTCTTTATCTTTAATTTTTAACTTTTTTGCGAAAAAGTAATAAATTATCATGTAGCCCTATGATTCTAGTTTCTAACAAACTTTAACTTTTTGCGAGATATTTTCAAAATATTTAACGAAAAATTAAAAGTATCAACTAATTTATTTTTTTGACTTATTCCATACTTTTGATTTTTGTTAAGCATATAGAAAATTGCAAGAAAATTTCTAAAAAAGCGGCGAAAACAAGAGAACATAGATTTTTTATTTGAAACATACGGTTGAAAATGGAATTATGATCTTAAAATAAAAATAGTATTTAAAAGCGACTTTTTGTAATTTCAAGCCATTTTGAGAATTTTACTAACAAAGTAAGCTTGCTATACTACACTGAAGCTTGATTGATTCTTCTTTTCTTGGTAAAAAGATTTTTACTTACTGCTTGATGTGAGCTATAGTTAGGATTCTGCCAAGTGTAGCGGTTGTCATAATCTTCCGTATATCCTCCATACGTTCTGGCAAGCCTAAAATGACTTATAGAATAAAAAATGCTATATGTAAAAACACTTCCCGCGATATGTGTTTACTTATTTTTTACCTCATCAAATTTTTAAAACTTGTTGTTCTTGTTTTCTTATCCATTTTTTTATTTTTTAGGACTAGTATGTAGCTATGATCAGAGGCGTAGCAAGAACTCGTTTTAAGAAGGGTTGTTGGTTGGCTGAGGGGCCAAAACCTATCCTGAGGTCATTATAAGTGGCTCGAGTTACTTAAAAAAATTAAGAACACTTAATTGTTTTGAGCTGCTGATAAATCTTTTTATTTATTATTTTTTCTTTCTTTATCCATCTCATCAAGCCAGTAGTGCTGGCATTTCAAAATTTCCGGCTCCGGATCTGGCTCCGGCTCGGAGCCAGATCGCGAAAGGGAGTAGAGCGGCTCTGGCTTCGGTGCAAGAAAGTGTCAACGAAATTACTGATAGAACGAGCCATATAAACAAAGATATGACATATTGTCATATAAGTACAGTACAGGAACACAGTGATAACGAATACCGTATTCTCTCTAATAGAACGTCACTCTCTAATAGAATGCCACCTTCTAGGGTCAAAACTAGAGGGGTAAACCATGTTTTATTGCATTTTTAACACAAAGTCTAAAAAATTTTGGAGGTTAAAAAAACGCCATGGCGTTCTATTAGAGAGAATATGGTAAATTGGGAATAACAAACACACAAAACCCTCACAAATCAATCAAATCTCCGGTCAGCGTCAGCAGCACTTTCTCGCGAATGCAGCCTTTTGAGTTTAGGTGGTGGAGGGTGGAGAATAAATGGAACAATAATAGGCGGAAACTAAGGGCATAGCAAAATTAACATTAGGAATCCTGTCGCGAGACAAATATTTACTTGGGTTTAATTATATAGACAATCCATAAGAGAAGGTTTAATATCACAAAAAGTTTTTTTTTTTAACAGTAGATTTTATATCCAAACTTTTCGAGTAAGTAAATAAATAAAAGCTGGCTCCAAAATGGCTCCGGGAGTCCAAATTTTCCGCTCCGGATCTGGCTCCCGGCTCCTTCGGGGTACATTTTTCCGTTGACACGCATTTAGGCCCTCCGCATTTGGGCCCCCGCATTTGGGCATCCCGGATTTGGCCCCAATTCAAAAATTCAATATTTTTAATTCTATATTGAAATTTCTCTACATTTATTATCTAGTTTATTTCGCAGCAATTTGTGTGCTATTATTACTTATGTTCGTAAGGGATCGAACAAAGTTTTGAAGTTTCATCCAAAAAGTGAAATTAAGGTGTCCAGGTGGTGTTAGTCAAGCGATCGCACTGAGATAAGACTATATAAGTAGGGTTATCTTAGGTGGCGGAAAGCCTGTTTTGAAAAAAAATGACCGAAAATTCAACTTTTTTGCTTGGGTGACCAAGGTAAACCATTTTAAAAGGTATCAAATACCCTAAAAAGGTGAAATTTGAACATAGTTTTGTTGATTGGGGCTGTATTGGGAGGGGAAGGGAATAAAAGGGCTCTGGTTCACAATATGGACCCCAAAAATCTGCCTTGGTTCCCCCTGTTGTTTTGAAGGTGATCATTTAACCATAGAGATCACTTCGCCAACGGATGTTTTCACCAATAGCTTTTTCCCAAGTACTTTTGTCCCTTTGTAATGCAAATTACCATTCATTTTGTAGCTCATCTCAATGGCTACAAAATGAGAGATAACTTGCCTGACAAAGAAACAACAATACTTGAGAAAAGAAGCTATTAGCGAAAACATACCATTGGCGAGGTTATCTTATTGGCAAAACGATTACACAAAAAAAATATTAGAAACTCGCCAATTTCTGATTTTTTTATTTCTGATTATATGCTTTCATAATTTAGTCGAACAAGGCAACCATCCAAACTGTACTATCGAGTATATACATTTCAAAACATAGTAAAATAACTCTGGTATGCATGCTTTCTCATGCATACAGAGTCACTTTCGAGTGATTTGTGTCTAAGGTACTCAGGTGTGCGCATCTCAACTCCAAGCAAACAAGCGCCCTGCGCCCCGAAGAGGGCGCAGGGGGCTTGAGAGTTAGAGATGCGCGCACTCACTTACCTTAGACATGATTCCGAGAAGTATTCTTGATAATAAAATGCATATACAGTCTATTTTTGCCACGGCCCATGTTGAAAAACATGATAATAACGGTATACTTATGAAATTTTCGAGCCACTTTTCGTAAGATGTATCAAGTTGATGTATCAAGTCATAATTTGTATCAAGTCGTATGGCGTCCATGCTCTACAGGTAGGCCCGAAAAAAATTGCTGAAATTGATCGCACAGTTTGAAAGGTAAATAATTTACGTAAATAATTTATGTGTATAATTTATAATTTATCCTGTAAATAATTTATGAGCCTTAGCCATTGGCTAGTTTTTGCTCAATTATTCGTTTTTTTAAATTTTACCTTGGATCATGGTAGATAGGTTCATAGAGCAATTGGGGTTCTTTAACTGGAGCCTAAAGTAGAGACTTTAAATATAGGAGGAAATATTTTAAAAAAATAAGATTTGGAAAGGTTGATTATTTTTCTGTAGCTAATTTACTTTAGTTTCGTTGCAAAAATGTTTTTTGTAGCAAATTCGTTTTTTTCTCTAGCAAATTTACTCTTTTTTGTAGCAAATCCAATTTTCGTCTGTAGCACGTGTACTTGAGGTAGTGTGCTTGTTTATTTATTTTAAGTTGTCGAAACTTGTATTTTGAGTCAATGAAAGACTTTCACTTTATAAAAGACAGGTGATTGCTGGTAAAGCCGCTGGTTCTCGGTATAATCTAACATACACACACCTGGCACACTCTTGGCTGCTTCATTACTAAAAAACCTCTGATGGATCAGTCATGAAATTCTTAAATTCAAGCTTACCGAATTTACCATCAATACAATGCATGATGATAATTCTTTAAAACTTAGCTACATTATGCTTCACAACTTTGAAAAGAGCAACACTTCAGTCCGTACATTTTCGGATCTTAACGGACTTTTTCTTGTGAAGAAAAGAGTGTTGGCTGAAACAGCCGGGTACAAGTGGGATATTTTGCCAAGTGTTCATGATATTTCAGGAATTCGCAATTTTCGGGTTCTAGACCAACTCGAAAATCGATTTTCGGTCTAAAAAGACTAGAAACGGTTTGCGGATTGAGCGTATTGACAGATATATACATTTATATTTCTCAAGTTTTTAGAAAAAAATAGCACACTACCTCCAGTATATGTGCTACAGACGAAAATCGGATTTGCTACAAAAGAGTAAATTTGCTACAGAAAAAAATAAATTTGCTACAAAAAAAATTAAATTTGCTACAAAAAAGTAAATTAGCTACAAAAAAATTTGTCACAAAAAGTAAATTTGTCACAAAAAAAGTAAATTAGTTACAAAAAAAATTTGCCACAAAAAAAAACATTTTTGCTACAAAAAAAGTATATTAGCTACAGAAAAAATGATTAACCATTTGGAAATCCAAAATAAGTGAAAAATTTATCAATAAAGATGTATGGGAGCTCTGTCTTAAATGGCAATCAGAAGGGAGCAGAAAATGTTTTGAGTAAAAGACATTTACTAAGAAAAGGGTTAAATTATTCTACGGCTCTGCAAATATTCTGCACCTATCAATTCTTTAACTGGACTGGTTTTGCTTTTTAGGGGTTTTTTTATCTAGAAAAGAATGATTAAAAGACTATCGAAATTCATACCATGATGATGGGCAGTATAGCCGTGATCATTTTAATGATCTGGTCGTCAAAAGCATGTTTAATCCTGATGACTCGTTCAGAAGACTGCGGGCACTCGTCAGCAAAAAGACGGAAATTAGTCATGTTCACTTTCAGTTTTTCACGCAGAGCCACCATATTAGTTTGGGACTTGTCACCGACCAAAGTATTTTTATTTTCACTGGGAAACATAAGATGTACCGTGCAATAATCTTCTTCTTGCAAAGTATACAGCGGAGCTTTTGTCTACAGCATTAAAAATTTTGGCATCTCAAGTAAAAAAATAATGTTACCTTGTACACCATGTCCGGCAAAATTTTCTTCAAACATTCCGCAACATTTTCCTTGGACACACAAGTGTAAGCACACTGAAATTAGATTTAACACATTTTTTGCTAATAACTTGTTAGAGGACGCAACTTTGGCAGCAATTTCTGGCATTGAATTTTGAGTAAAAACATTTTTAAAAAATAGGCTTTTTGTAGAGAAAATTCCCCTTCCCTTAAATCTTTCCTTATACACATCGAGATGCGAATATTTTGAACTCTCAAGTTCGATTCCCAGTGGGTGCACACCCTTTTTTATCTCCTTTAATTTACAAGTTTAGTGTCAAAAAGAATCTCAGGTACTTGGTTATCCAACAAACTCATCACAGCATGATTTCACAACATGGAGCAACTGGAGCTGATTTATCGGCTAAGATCTGCTAAAATCGATCGTTTTGATATTTTTCTTCAACTGGTCTTATCGATATTTTCTGACATCTTTTTACAAATGGAACGTTCACATATACGAATACGTAGCTAAGATTCTCGGCTTTCATTTGAGCTACATACAGAGAGAGAAAAAAACCTGAGTCATGACTAAAGTTCGAAAAACATTCAACAATACCGAATACCTTGCCATCCTACCCAGGGCTGTCCCACAACTCTTCAGTATTAGTTTTGGAACTAACCGATTTTTTTGCAATTTTAATTTACATGATCATCCACAACCTTACACTAAAAATGTGGCCCTGCTTCTTGGCGTTATTTTCAGCATATGGTTGTAAATGATCATGTAAATTAAAATTGTGAAAAACGTCAGTGACAAAATAATACCGAAATCCTGCCCCTCGAAAATACTCGTTTCTTCGTTGGTCATAACTTCGCTAGCTACCTTATTTTTCTGGAGTGATTTTGGTGTGGAAAAATTATCTGGTTCTTCATGAAATTCTGACACTAAAAAGTCACTAACGCGTTAAAAAATAAATAAAATTTGTAGGGTTCAGGCCCTGTAAAACTATGTAAGCACCATTTTGGCTGGTTTCCTTTCATTTTGATGGTTATTTGCATGAAACCCCAAAATTAAGGTAGTCGCTGGCAGTAAAGCAGTGCCGGAAATGGTTTTAGGCCTTAAAAGTAAGTCAACTTACTAAAAATGGATTAATAAAATAGGTTATGGACCCACTGGGAATCGAACTTGAGAGTTCAAATATTCGCATCTCGATGTGTACCAGGGCTGCAGCCGGGTTCTGTTTTTCTGCTTCTGTTTTTCTGTTTTTCTGTGTTTTTTTCACTTCTGTTTTTCTGTTTTCTGTTTCTGTTTTTTTTCGGGAAAAAACAGAAAAACAGAAGCGAATAATTGTGGAAAACTTTCCAGCTTCTTAACTTTTCTGCTTTTTGTTAATGCCTTTTTTCTTAATGTTCTTTCCTTAAATTTATGCATTTATCCTTGTAGATGAAGCGTAAACAAGAAGACGAAACTAGCTGGTGGTTCTACTTTGATCTCGTGCACAACAAAGCCAAAGCAAAATGCAAAAATTGCGGGAAAGTACTAGATCGAGATGAGAGGTTTTCTACTTCCGGGATGAAGTATCGTTTCTTGTTTATTTCACTAATGTATTATGGCAAAGTTTGTTCAGGTATCATCTGAAGCAGTATCATCCAGCGCTCTACAGCAAGAAATTGGAAGCGGTAAATTGCAAAAGGCAGAAGGAAGAACAGCAAAAGAAATCCGTCGTCGACCCAAAAGAATTCTTCAAGCCAAGGATCTCAGACGCTCCGAAATCAGCAAATCAGCCAGATATACAAAAAGCATTAGGTAATTTTTTAGGTTTTGTGCACAAATAAAAATTGTTACAGGTCTTTGGGACAAGCAAGGTAGCAGCACGCTGAAAATCGATCGTCTTATTATGGAAATGATTTGCGTGGACTTAATGCCTATGTCGACTGTGGAAAAGTCCGGATTTCGAAGACTTCTGAATTTCACGGTGCCAAAGTACAACATCAAGTAAATCCCTGGTTTTTCTGGAAATATATGGTAGAAGGTATGTTCAGATCACGATGGTTCTTCACCGAAAGTGAGCTGCCCAAGCTGTTCAATGATTGCTTTCTTCGTATCAAAAGTGATCTTCAGAAAGCGTCATCAATTTCGTTCACAACGGATGCTTGGGCGTCAAAGGACCAATCTCATTCTCTTCTTGCTCTAAGCTGCCATTACATTGATGAGAATTATCAGCCTCGCTTTGCTATCCTTGGTGCATCGCCAATTGCTGGTAGACACACCGGTGATAATTTTTGCCAACTACTGCTTGATGTGCTCAATCAATTTACAATTGCTTCGGATAAGGTGACTCTTATGCCAGATATATTTTGACCAAGACAGAGATTTTCTCAGGTACACCTTTTTCTGCGCGATGCAGCTGCCTCTATGAAAAGAACAACAAAGCTGATGAACGTCACTTCATTCGATTGTTTTGCACATAAGCTTCAGCTGGTGAAATTTATCTGATTTAGAGACAATAATGATTGACTTGCAGTTTATTTCTAGAGTGTAAAAGATGGACTCGACAAAATAGATGGCTTCAAGTCAATCTCGGAAAAGTGCAAGAAAATTGTGAAAAGAATTAGAAAGTCGGATATCAGCAGAGATGAGTTCAAATCGTTGCAGGAGATGTGTGAATTACCAAAGCGACTACTTCAAAAGGTTATCTTTTTTGCGGTCTTGTCTTGGTGAAATTATAGTTTGGTGACCAGGTTCAATTTAAGGACGTTGAAATACGATGGAACTCTACCTACAAAATGTTCTCCAGCTTCGTTCAAAATCGACAAGCGGTTTCTTTGCTGTCGCAGCAAGCGGACGTGTATCCTGCTTTCGATGCAATTGAGTGGTCAATTATGGAATCAATTATCGATATGCTGAAGCCAGTATATCTCTCCACAATGGAGCTGCAAAATCGAAGGACCACAATTGCTAGCGTCATCCCGATGTATCAAACAGTTCTCTTCAAACTCCGGCAGCCGCGAACAAACAGTCTCTTCCTAACAGCTAGCAGGAATGCTATTATCTCTGGACTTGAATCAAGAATGATCGGATGGGGGGACAATAAGTAACCTCTTGCTTTTTATGTTTTGTCTTTGATTACACATTTGAAACTTTAGATATTTGGTCTTGTCAACTCTACTCGATCCACGCTACAAGATGAAGTTTTTCCCGAAAGAGAATTATGACCGCTACCGTAATTGGCTGGAAATCGAAGCAGAATCCAATGCGGTGTTAAGCTGTGGTAAAACAAATATCAGCCATGTCCCACCAAAATCAGTTCCTCAAGGTGACTATGCTTCCATGATGAATGAGTTTATGGAGTCTCAAAAAGAAGCCAATGATGTTTGCATTGCGGATCTGCCGCCCAGTTCCGATTTAAAGATGAAAGCACGCATGGTAATTTCAATTTTTGTCCAGCTAATTTATTGAAGTAAGGCCTTTTGTAGGAAGTAACAGAATACTTGGCCGAGGATGTCATTGCTCTTTCGTCTGATCCGTTTGAATTTTGGCGAATGAGGAGTGAAAGCCGACCCATTCTTTGTCAACTGCCTAAGAAGTATCACAGCGCACCAGGAGGATCAATGGAAAGCGAAAGGCTTTTTTCGAAAGCGAAACTTATACTTACTGACCTTCGAAAAAGTCTAACCCCTATTAATCTCAGTATGTTGTTGTTTGTCCATAATAACTTGCCGTTACTAAATATTGAATGATGAAAATATGTTTTGGCCATGTTGCAAAATAAAGAAAATGTGTTACGGACATTGCATTTTTTACTTCTGTTTTTCTGCTTCTGTTTTTCTGTTTTTCTGTGTTTTTTCACTTCTGTTTTTCTGTGTTTTTTCACTTCTGTTTTTCTGTTTTTCTGCTTCTGTTTTTTTAGCAAAATACCGTTTTTCTGTTTTTCTGCTTCTGGTTTTTTTCAAAAAAACCGGCTGCAGCCCTGATGTGTACCCCCCCCTTTAAGTTTAAATAAATTATAATAGACGTTTAAACAATAAATAGAATGTTAGTTCTAATATTTTTCCTACTTACCCTTCTGGGTTGGTGAATTCACTAATGGTCAGTATGGCACCAAACTAGAAAACAAGTGACATAAGCATTATTTGATGTAAACAATATTACCTTTTTTACAGTTATTGCGTGGTTAGCCTGCTTACATGCCTCCAACGTCGCATGAGAGCACAAGAAACGTAGCTGATATTTCCCTTTAAACAGTGGTTTATTGAAAATTTCTGCAGGAATATAGTCATTCTCGCCTCTTTCAAGCTGAAATTAAACAAAAAGTAAATGATTTACAGTTAGATTTTTAAATAGTGACCCTTAAAGGGGCATGCCCACACTAATAAGAGGTGTAGCGCAGGAATTTAAATTTTTTTCCGAATCATTGAACTTCTTTACGGATTTTTCAACTTGGTTTTTCAACCTTGTTTTGTTAGAAACCAAGCTAAAAAACCCGTGCAGAACTTTAATGATTAGGAAAAAAAATTGAATTCCCGAACAGCACCTCATATTAGCCTGGGCATGCCCCTTTAAAGGACCATACTTCTTGATGCAAATGAAAATTTGACAAATTCAAATGCGCGCGGGACACTTCTCTTTTGTCTCGCACTCTACTCTTTGGAGTTATTTCGAGTGACTCAAAAGAGTAGAGTGAGAGACGAAAAAGAAGTGTCCCTCGCGAATTTGTCAAATTTTCATTCGCATCAACAAGTATGATCGTTTAAACGAGTTCTATGGCATTTCGTAAGGGCTCGCAGATCAAAATTAAAAAAGGACATTTTCTCAGAATAAGGACGTTTAGGGCATTTTAGCAAAAATGCGATATTTTACCCAGTGCTGTTTGCTCTTTTAGTAACCAAAAATAAGATTTTGACGTGAAATTCTAAAAAAATAAGATTTGGAATGCCAAAATAAGGACAAATCTTATAAATGAGAAAAATCTGGAAGCTCTGCATTTTGTTGACGGATAAACATTTCTGAAGAAAAATTAACACAAAATTGGACTTTTTGCCTTGGGGACACCAAGGTGAGCCACCATAAATAAGCGTATTTTACCCTCTTATGGTCACCACAGCTGGGCAAAAACAGCTTCTTCGTGCAGTTTTTGATCATGAGTCTTGATCGGAATCCCTTTCGTCTTGATTTTGCTCAACAATTCAATTTTTAAACTTATTGAATTTTGGACGAAGTGCTATTGCCCCCCTTTAAAGGGGCATGCTCGTCGCCGATGGGAATATTTTGAAAGGCGGGTACCAGCGAAATTCAAGCGAGAATAAATTTGACGAAATTTCGAAAAAGTCGAGGAAAAATTATACACTAGTAGGAATCGAGCCGACGACCCACAATCACAGTCCGCCGCCGCTTCACCACTAGGCCACCAGTGCTATTAAACACTGACAATGTTTTTGATTACTTATCCCCGCAAAATACACAACAAAAATGTTTTTGAAAATAATTCTTTTTGAATTGACCTGGTACCCGCCTTTTGAAATATTCCATCGGCGGCGAGTATGCCCCTTTAACGACTGACAGGGAGTTTTTGTGTAAAAAATGCTGCGCGTTGAATACTTTTGCAAAAAAAAATATCACCTGTTGAAATGGAGGAATGGGAAGATCTAGAATAGAAACTTTAGCTCTCAGACTTTCCGCAATATTTTTCTCTTCCTCTTTGAACTTAGGACAGTCTGTCTTAATATGTGAGAGACTCTTGCAAAAATTACACCTCTTGGCAGTTCGCAGAAAAATGGAGTGGGGTGAGTCGACTCCGCTAACACTTACCGCTACTTTTGTGTCAGCTTTTAAATTAGGCCGAATTTTGTAGGACTGCCATGTGTTTGGGATGTTGTTGCCAGTATTTTTAGAATAGCTAGAAGCTGCTCTGCAAACCAATTTCTTCCCCAAATTTGTGTAATTAGGACGCAACATAATTATTTATAGCCAAATTTATTTCTTCTTAATTTCAGACAATAGTAGAGTGAAATAGGAATAACGAAATAAGATTTAAAAATTTTATAATTTCATGACATAGATTGTTTCGATTATATCAGTTAGAAGTAATCGTCTTAAGACAAATTATAGTTACAAACAAATATATTTTAATCTTTCACTTTTGGTTTTTTGGCTGAAATTGATAAAAGATCCGAAATATATGTTAAATCTCTCGTCAAATTTTTAGAGGCCCATGCCCGTGCGTTCTAAATTGTCCCCCACCAATTCAATTTTTTTCCTTTTAAAACTTTTTTTGCAGCTGGTTTACGTCTTTTTACAACTGATTTATATTATGTTGCAGCTGAATTATGTCTTCTCGCAGCTGATTTCCTTTCTTTTTTATATCGGGTACAAAAGCGGGAAAATCAGCTACAGGAAGACGTAAATCAGCTGCGAAATAACGTGATTCAACTGCAAAAAGTCGCGAAATAAGCTGCAAAAGGACGTCAATCAGCTGCAAAGAGACGTAAATCATCTCAGAAAAAAAGATTGCCCGCCCGGGGGCTACTTCTAGGGTCTACCTCGCCTAAGAGACTATTTCGCCCACTAGGGGAAGCTAAAGTTAACTCAGTCCCGACACCTTTGGAAACTTAAACACTGGCTTACGCAGTAGACGAGAAACTTTTTATGTGGTTTCTGACAGCTTTTTTTTTCGACAAGGCGTGAAAATTCTCGTACTAAGCAGAAAATAGAAAAGAGTCATCTGAACTGGGCGTCTAACTTTGTTTAACACTCAGACGGTCATGCGGTACAACTGTCTCTATTTATAGAGAAACTCACGTGGAGTACGATGGTGCCGGTCGCTCTTGCTTCGATGACGGATAAAGTAGGTGAAAACAGGCTCGGAAAATATTCACTCAGCAAGGTCAAAATTCAGCTGATTACCTACAGGTTCTCAAGTGGTGCGACACGATTGTAACGGTAAACCTAGTCTTATAATGTATTAAAATGACCGCCAGGAGTCCAGCTTTCTAATGATACCAAGCTTAGGTGTTTTTATTTGAATAGTCAAAATGCTCTAACAGTCTATGCGTCACTGTCAAATTCCCTCAAGACAATAAATATTTGAATTTCAACATTTGAATCTTTGTTGTCTTGAGAGGAATTCGAAATTTGACAGTGACGCATAGACTGTTAAAGCATTTTTCTAAGCAAATCGACCATGTTGAGCATGAATCCGGTGTCAGATCAGTCATTATTCCAGTCAGAAAAAAATAGAGCAAACTCGTGTTGCAATTTATATATTGTTTTTGCTGGGCGACGGTCATTTGCTCCCCGGTCATTTGGTCCCCGGTCATTTGATCCCCAAAGCCGCCAGTTTAAATTTTTTTCAATGTTTTTCCATGATGTCTTGAACGAAACCTATGTCGATGCAATTTTGAGACTTGCAAATCGTTAAGCTCTTGTTTGCAATATGCTCATGTGTTTCTAATAAGTCAAACTTCAAATATTTGGCATTACAGCTATCCGACACTCTTGGTTATTTTTCAGCCTAAATCTACTTTATTTGACTGCAATTGGCTTATTCTTTGTTAAACGGCATCCCTAATTATCTGACACCTCAATTATCCAGCACTCTGAAGCTAGTCCCAAAGGATGCCGGATAAACTAGCTAAGACTGTATCTTTTTATTTTTACTTGTTTAGGACGTTATGAATTATGAATTGCTGCCATCCAACAGAAACAAGGAGCTCTTAAAAGATCTAGTTGTAAATGGATATACCAATAACTGAGATCCGTTTCCGTGAAGTCATCTTGAATAGTTGGAAAATATAAATAAAAAGAGACTACCCACTACGATTTCAAAAGGAATGGAATGCATACACAGTCAAATGAATGTGACCGTGAATTTGACCGCTTTAAAAAGCTGCACAATAACCTGGAAAAGTGTTGAAAACCCATGCAAATGTCAGGTTAATCGATGATCCATTAGAACTGAGGTTAAATTATATAAAAATTAAATGATAGGCGTTTTTCACATGGAAAAAAGATTAAATTAAAAACTTTTATAACGAAGAGAATTGACTGTATTCACCCAAATGAACCCAGAGGACACCCAAAAGATTTTTTACATCCAGATTGAATTAATACCATTGAGGATAAATCTGAACTATTTTACTAATAACGGAGGCATTGGTAGTGGATTCCGACTATTGAAAGTGGGTTAGGACCACTAAAAGTCAATCTGAACCATTTAGGGTGGACTTGGACCGCTGAGGGTGGATCTGGATCATTGAGGATGAATGGGTATCACCAAGTGTTATTCAGTATACCCTTCCCTTCCCATATAGTCTTTAATATTTCTTTCTAAATCCAAAACTTTCCAATTTCCGATTCCCCAGGTGAATGAGACCTGTTCGGGATAATATATGGTAGAAAACAATTCTTTGCTATTGCCAGGATTCGAACCTGTTTGAACATTTTAAATTGGCGGCTTTTGGGGACCAAATGACCTAATGCCGTTTTTGCTTGTTTAGTCTCGAATATACAGGGTGGCCCAACTTTTTCAACAACATTTCTTTTGGTCATAGCTTTTTGTATTCGCGGTCACTTTTCTTGGTTAACCACTCATTCGAAAGCCCTATAGTTGCAATTTTGTGTAATAAAAAGATTGCTTCATTATTAATGACAATCGCCCATATATGACTGTTTTGTAAAAACATCGATGTTGGATGTTTATTTACAGTTTTCAGATGCATTATTATAACCAAGAGAAAATTCGTGTGGTTTATTGAGACTCAAAATGAAAAAAATTGGAATGATGTCAGCATATCAGAAAGAAGCAGAGGTCCAGAAAATTGTACGTCAAATAAGAGCTTCACAGCTGACACCACCATCTGAATGGGATAAATGTCTCGAGCTGATAAAAGGATTTGTCGAATTTTCGTTGCTAACACCAACTATTTTTTCTCCCGGGAGGTCAAACACGACGAAGAAAAAGAGCAAGAAGAGGCTATCAGCATCGAGCCGGTGATTCTTGACAAGAACGACGATGAAGCTCTACTGAAGTTCGAGCGTGGATTGCTGGGGGATGTGGTCCCCGAAGAGAGTACTAATTAGTCAGAATTGGAAGTGATTGACATACCAGTTGAAAAGATGCGCTTCGTGTAGGATGTCATGCCCACTTAGTTTCTAAAAACGGAAGGAGATGGTAATTTTCTGTACAGATTTCTTTTATTTGAAATTTGCAGACAGCCTTGAAATTATATCTTATGGTCAATTTCACACTTTGTTAAAGGCAGCCGTTACTACCATCGAGAAGTACGCAAAGAGCTTATGGCTTATATCCTCGATAATTGGCAGGCAAAATGGGCACGTATCTTTGGCAGTCCAGAAGAAATCATCGATTATGCGAAAAAGCATCAGAAGGCTGAAGAATGGGGACATGCGAAAGAGCTTATTCTGGCAGCACGTCTCTACCAGTACAATTTTATCCTCTTAAAGCCCTACGAGAAGCCAAATTCGTCTTCTTCTCCACCGAATACGAGCAGGTTATCTATTTGAACTTTGGAAACCTAGTTAAAAATTTCTTATTCAGCTCAACACTCCGTTAAACGATGATAGAGCTATTGGTAGGATTCGGCATAAACACGCTCACTTCGACGTAGTACAAGGATGAAAATATAAAAAAACTGTTATTGTCTCAACGTTGTTGCTCTGTTGTTTATTCGCGTTTATTTTCCTTGTTTGGTTATATAAAATATACTCGGCATTTTAGGTCAAAACGGTAAACGCGACTGGGAATTTAAAAATGTTCGAAAACAGGGAATTTTAAATGTAACAAACGGGAAAGGGTAACGGGATTTCAAAAATTTCCGGGAGGGAAAAACGGTATTTCCGGGGGATTCCCGTCCCGGTGCCAAGTATATATAAAAAATAAACTGTGTTGCGGAGAAGTCTAAAAGTAATGAACACTTGGTTTACGAGCTTTTGTAAAGTTGTAAATGTAGTTTTGGAGCTTTTGACATCCGCACCTAAAAAGATAAGGCACCGTTAATTATGAATATAACGCATTTGTGTGCAAACAACGAGACACCTAAAATTTCATAACATGGTTATTTAATGAGGTGAATAAATATTTTTGGAAAAGTGTAGCCAACTGTCTGTAGCCAACTGTTCTTGTAGCCAAGTATCCTAGACTCCAAATGACCGGGGAGCAAATGACCGTCGCCCAGCAAAAACAATATATAAATTGCAACACGAGTTTGCTCTATTTTTTTCTGACTGGAATAATGACTGATCTGACACCGGATTCATGCTCAACATGGTCGATTTGCTTAGAAAAATGCTTTAACAGTCTATGCGTCACTGTCAAATTTCGAATTCCTCTCAAGACAACAAAGATTCAAATGTTGAAATTCAAATATTTATTGTCTTGAGGGAATTTGACAGTGACGCATAGACTGTTAGAGCATTTTGACTATTCAAATAAAAACACCTAAGCTTGGTATCATTAGAAAGCTGGACTCCTGGCGGTCATTTTAATACATTATAAGACTAGGTTTACCGTTACAATCGTGTCGCACCACTTGAGAACCTGTAGGTAATCAGCTGAATTTTGACCTTGCTGAGTGAATATTTTCCGAGCCTGTTTTCACCTACTTTATCCGTCATCGAAGCAAGAGCGACCGGCACCATCGTACTCCACGTGAGTTTCTCTATAAATAGAGACAGTTGTACCGCATGACCGTCGGAGTGTTAATACCGTATTTCCTGTAATAAGGCGGCATGCCGCCTTATTTTTCAAACCCCTGAAAATCCGAAAAATTCGAATTCAATCTCGAGATTTTCGGGTGCTCAACCAAAATTTAAAAATTAGAATCGGTAGAGCTCGTGGTAGTTAAGAAAACGCATCAAACAGATAACCAAAATATTTACTCTGCTTCGAGATATAGACCCTCGAAGTTGGGGTGCCGCCTTATTAGAGGGTGCCGCCTTATTACAGGAAATACGGTATATGGTATATTTATTCAAAAAGCAAAAATGTATCCAGTTTTTTGTGAAAATATGGCTGAATATCACGACTCTAAAAATATTAAAAGTTGTTTTCAGTCCAAAAATGTCGCTCAAGGCTTTGTCGATCTCGAACCACGAGGACGAGGAAGAAGAAAATTCAGGTTTTTTTTGCTACAAAATGTATATGTTTTAGTGCATTATTTTTAGATCTTTCATCTTCTTCGAGTGATGATGAGGATGAACTAGGAACAGACCAGCAATCAACAGACGAAGAGGAAGATGCAGAAGAAAACGAAGATTTGCACCACTCAGATTTAAAAAGACCAACCTCATTTCGTTTTATCGACCTGGATTCGGTGAAGGATTTCGACTTGTTATGGCTCAAAATGACTTCTGAAAAACCAAAATCATCTCAGGTTTTTTCTAAGGATTTTTTTGCATGCCACATATACTTTCATTTCAAATTTTATAGGAGTCTGGAACAATGGGCGAGCGACTGGGAAATCTTGACGAGATTGAAGACAGAGAGGTTATTGGTGAAACGGCCTTCGGTGGCAAATCCATCACTTTTACGTTGAAAAAATGTGGGTTTATAGTTTACTTTGTTTGTAACACTTGATTTCGATTTGATTTCACGGTGGAGGAAACTTGTAGAATCCAATCATTTGTTTTCGAAAGCTTCTTGTTACAATGCTTTACAGGCGGAGACTAATGACTTGTTTGGGAACCCGGAATCGGAGCACAGTCGACTCTCGATAAGCCGTCACCCCCTCAAGTTCGTTCCCCTGAGGATCCTATAATTATTCACTCTAATTTTAAAAGTCTTTTTCAAAATCTGATCCGTCAGTCTAGACCTAAATTTTGTAAGAATTATGACTTTACACGTCTTTTCACAAAAAATGGGAAATTTTTACCATTAGGTTTTAAGTTTCTCAGTGAGATATAATTCTAAGCCCTAAAAATCTCTGAGAAAACATCGAAATAATCGTAATCCTTACGATGGGAGTATGCGAACCAAACACAACTAGCAAAAGATCACAAAAATTGGATTAAAAAAGTGTCAGAACCTAGCTGACCTACCATGTGAAAATAAAAAAATTCATGGACACGGTAAATTAATTGTTATTTTCGAAGTTAATGCGCAGTAAATATCCCTGAATAATGATTCAGGGATATTATAAATTAACTATCCATCTTTTTTAGCCAAAAAGCCCACAAAAGAAGATCGTCAGAAGCAGCATCTACAAGAGCGTAAACAAGTGCGTCGGTCTGCTGGCGAAGTTATGAGATTCGTGAAGCCAATGAGGAAGCGAGGTCCAATTCAGCATCAGGGAAAGAAAGCCAGGACTGGGAAACGAACGTAAAGAAATTTAAAACATTGTTTTGTTGTTGTTGTTGAATTTAATGTTCTTTGGTTCGGAAGAAATAAATGCATGTAAAAGTACTTTCAAACGCGTTAAATTAGTCAGAGCTCTTAGACCAGTGGTCATAGACGGAATTGCAATGGGAATTGGATGAATTACTTGGGAAGGCAACTATATTTCTTACTCATCATTTTATTTGGTTTGAAGAGCTTGTTAGGAGCAGGCACATCCTGGATTTTCTGCAAGAATAGACAGAGTTGTTGCGTTTTCTCATCACCACTGATATCTGCTCCTCAGCCAGATGTTTTTGCCTCACACAAGCGACACAACCAGGCTGCTGCCATTGCTTATCGTCATCAGGCACGCAATTTTCTGTCTCTCATGTTTCTGGCAAATAACTAAAGAAACCAACATTTTATTTGTGATATAAGCAGGCAATTTTTATTCTTAGCCACTCTGCCAATGCAAAACATATATTTTTTAATCCAGAAGCATACACAAAATATTGGGGTTAGCTAACTAGGGGTTGGAGATGGTTAGGGACAGCAAAGAGGGTTGTGTCGATATTGCTTTGAAAAGCTAGCCAGCAAGCATGAAAAAGTACAAATAAGGAGGACAAGGCTTACTGCCTTAGGGAAGGCATTTAAGCAAAAGGCCGCCTGGAACAGGCAGACGAGCAGAAGATGGCTGGAAATAGACCAGCAAAAATACTTGCATGCCTTGCTGCTGGCGCCTGGCATTGTTGTCTGCCGCTTTTATGGGGTTTATTGTGTATGTGCTTTTGACTAGATAGCACACCAAGGCTTTTGTTTTTGGTGGCAGAGAGAGTGAAAATATTGCTATGTAATGTGTAGGACCCATTTAGTTAGTGGCCAGATACCCTGGCATTAAGCTGGCCTTCTTTTAGTGCAATGATTGGCGGTGGAAGTCAGAAAGGCATTTTGCTTTGATGGAATGGCCTGAGAATTTGGTTAATTTTGACTCCAATATAATAGTGGGTGAGAAGCTGGTGGTACATGTTTCTTCGCCTTGTTCTCTGAGAGGTTTCTGCTTCAGTCATTCTTATCATTTTTTGCTGATGATTGTTGGTTTAGCAAGGATGTCCATATGAGCATGTTGTTTACGGTCGTTGGGTTGCTAAGATTATTTGTTGGCCACTTTTAGATTTGACAGCTTTTTAACCTCTACTTTTATCTTACGTCTATTTGAATATTAACGTCTCGACTAAATTTACCTTTACACCACCCAGACTGGATTGCTTTTGAGAGTCCTACATCCGAGCTACAGCCATCTAAATTTGTTGGAAAGCTTATTCGACCCTACTTGGATATACCCCCCCCCAAATCAACTTTTTTTAAAAGTGTTTCCAAACACCCTATATGAACGTAAAATGGCCTCAGGAGTTCAAAAAAGACATTATTTTTGGTTGCAGTGACGAATCCCCCCCCCCACAGGGACTGATCAGGTGGAGGAGATAACTTCATATTCGTGTTTCTTGACCCCGATTTCATGAGAAAGCCGCGCGTTTTTTTGGTTCTGAGAAAAAAAATTTTTCGAACCACAGGGGGGTATCATGGTTTTTGGTCAAAATTTAAAAAATTTAAATTGGCGCCTTTTGAATTTGAAGGAAAATAAGGGCTGTATTGGGAGGGGAAGAAAATAAAAGGGAGCCACTTTTATGGCAGAACATTATAAATTTGAATATCTATATTCTTCGACTGCCTCACCATGTTTTTCAACTGGGCCGTGGCAAAAAAAGACTCTATATGCATTTTATGGTCAAGAGTACTTCTCGGAATCATGTCTAAGGTAAGTGAGTGCGCGCATCTCTAACTCTCAAGCCCCTTGCGCCACCTTCGTGGGCGCAAGGTGCTTGGGGGCTTGGAGTTGAGATGCGCACACCCACATACCTTAGACACAAATCACTCGAAAGTGACTCTGGATGCATGAAAAAGCATGCATACCAGAGTTTATTTATGCGGTAGGCCCTAGTATTCAAAACTATGTTCAACATCTTCTTGTTAGTGGCCCTTGTGTGATTAGCGGCCCCCTTTTATTCCCTTCCCC
Organism: Ditylenchus dipsaci; assembly: GCA_004194705.1. Classification (NCBI taxonomy): domain Eukaryota; kingdom Metazoa; phylum Nematoda; class Chromadorea; order Rhabditida; family Anguinidae; genus Ditylenchus; species Ditylenchus dipsaci. The sequence goes on along the minus strand of SADC01000003.1, from coordinate 264,628 downwards.
TTCCATTACAGCCCTCAATCCCTTTAAAATTCAAAAGGCGCCAATTCAAATTTTTCAAATTTTGACTAAAAAACCATGATACCCCCCCCCCTGTGGTTCGAAATTTTTTTTCTCAGAACCAAAAAAACGCGCGGCTTTCTCATGAAATCGGGGTCGAGAAACACGAATATGAAGTTATCTCCTCCACCTGATCAGTCCCCGTGGGGGGGATTCTGAACTCAAGCCTTATTTTTAAGTTCTGATAAAGAAAAAACTAAGGTTGTACAATTCTCCGGAATTTCCAGTTTTTCCTTATTAAATCCTCCATATACTCGAGAGAATACTCGGAGAATTCTCCGATTTTTATTTTTCGGAGAATTATACAACGTTAGAAAAGACTGAGTTTTGAGCTTTTTGAAATTTCGACTTTTTACTTGTTTTACCATGTTTTTCAACTGGGCCGTGGCAAAAAGAGCCTCTAAATGCATTTTTAATCAAGAGTATTGCTCGGAATTTTGTCTAAGGTAAGTGAGTGCGCACATCTCTGACGAACCAAGCCCCCTGCGCCCTCTTCGGGGGCGTAGGGGGCTTGTTTGCTTGGGGTTGAGATGCGCACACCCACATACCTTAGACGCAAATCACTCGAAAGTGACTCTGGATGCATAAAAAATGTATGCATACCAGAGTTTATTTATGTGCTAGGCCCCAGTATTCAAAACTATGTTCAACATCTTCCTTTTTGTTCAAAATTGGCCACTTTTTGGTCCATTTCCACCCAAATACAGACCTAAATCCCTTCAAAAATGGTCAAAATGGGTAATTTTGGATGATCCCAAAATTCAATTTTTATTGACCAGAACTCAAAAATTATGCCTTTTTTGAACTCCTGAGGCCATTTTAGGTCGATATAGGGTTTTTGGAAACACTTTTAAAAAAAGTTGATTTGGGGGAGGGGTTTATATCCAAGTAGCGCCGCTTATTCTTTCTTTAAGGGAATTTCAACGGCCTAAAATATATACATACAGCGAGGTGCAGGTAAATATAGTTGGTAGGATAGTGGTAATTTTACTGAGCGGGGTAAAGGTGAAGCGAGATATAATAAAGTTTCTGACCATGTAATTTGTTTTGTAAGCTTTACACAAAGAAGATCTTTGATTGATAATTTTTTTAAAGAGTAATATTTAATTTTGCCCGTAGAATTTTGAAAATTGCTCGTAGGATTCGTAATTTGCCCGTAGATTTCTGAATTTCGGCCGTACTCGCTTAAAACACATATTTCAACCACTTTTTAAAATGCTCACGGATCTGAAACGGTGCATAGACGTTTCGCCACCTTTTGGACAAATGTCCAAAAGGCGAACCGCTAATTTTGCCTTGGTCCCCCCTGTTGATTTTTTTTGCAATTTTTTTTAGTCTAATTGCGCAAGAAACCGTGCCATAAAACGTTTTTCCTCATTCTTTAACGGAAAGAATTGGGTACTTCTCAAAATTTGGGTACTTCTTTAGTTCCCCCCCCCCCATCCTCGGGTTTTTTGAAAAGTTACCCAAAATCACCCCCGAACTCATTTTTCCTGCACAACGACATACGAGAAGCATTTATGAACACTTACTGAATAAGAAAAATCAAAAAAAAAAATTGCCACCCGCCCCTAGAGGGTAGATGTCTTTTTCGGGTATTTTAGGGTCATTTTTGGGTGATTTATCACATTTTTCTTGCTGGAACTGGGCAAAAGAATCTTTAAATGCATTTCGATCAAGAATCTTGCTCGAACATGTCTAAAATAAGTCTGTGCGCGCATCTCTAACCAACCAAGTCCCTCTGCTCCCCTTTCGGGGGCGCACGGGGGTTGGTTGTTTGGATTTGAGATGCGCACACACATACCTGAGACCCAAATCACTCGAAAATGACTCTGAATGCATAAAAACATATGCATACAAGAGTTTCTTTATGCGGTAGGCCCCAGAAAGTAAAAACCTGTTCAAAATCTAGCCTTTTTTCCTAGATTTTGCTCAAAAAGGGTTAAAATTTAGTCAAAAATACCCTAAAAAGACCATCTACACCCTCAAAAAATGAGGGAAAACGTTTTATGGCACGGTTTCTTGCGCAATTAAACTGAAAAAAAAAATGGCTAAAATTGATTTACGCCCTCATAAAACTGATTTACGACCTCAAAATACTGGTTTACGTCCTCAAATCTATATATTGCCATTTTTGCCAAATTTTTGTTGCCACTTTTTCAATATTTTCACACCAGCATGTAGCCCTGAATCTTGGCTTTCTAACAAGCTATTGACTGATTTTCTGAGATTTCAAAAAGCTGGAAAAAAAAGTCTTTGTATGGAGCAAATTTTTAGACAAAATTTGCTCCATACAAAGACTTTTTTCTCCAGCTTTTTGAAATCTCAGAAAATAGTTTGAGGGCGTAAACCAGTATTTTGAGGGCGTAAATCAGTTTTTTGAGGGCGTAAACTACTTATAGCCAAAAAAAATTGCAAAAAAAAATCAACAGGGGGGACCAAGGCAAAATTAGCGGTTCACCACCTTTTGGACATTTGTCCAAAAGGTGGCGAAACGTCCCTTTACCTCTGAAACATGCTGCTAATATGTTCTGAGAGTGTTGATGACATATTTCCGAAAAAATCCGAAAAAAAAATTTTGACCAAAATTTGACTTTTGGCCTGAGATACCAACGGTTTGAAAATTTTAGCAAACATTTTTTTTGGAAAAAGTGTCATCTACACCCTTAAAACATATTAGCAGCATGTTTCAGGTCGGTGAGCATTTTAAAAGGTGGTTAAAACAGGATTTTGAGCGAGTACGTCGAAATTCAGAAATCTACAGGCAAAATTAAGAATTCTTCGGGCAATTTTCAAAAATTCTACGGGCAACACAAATCTACGGGCGATTTTCGAAATTCTGCGGGCATTTTTCTCAATTCTACGGGCAAAATTAAATACCACCCTTTTTTAAATATCGTTACCGCGAAACACAGATTGTTGATTTTCCCTCTCTTTGACATTTTTTAAATTCGCTGTCTTTCGGAATTTTTATTTTCAAGGCTATTCCATTTATTTTTTTTTAAACTCAGGCGAAAAAGCTTTAGGTGCAAGTTAGGCTACCGCATGTGTTTTCCTGACTACAAAGGGGTTTAGAAATAAAAAAATTTACGGAAGAGACCAATGCCTATGAAGCGATTTATCAGGAATTTCCTGATTTTTTAGATTTAAACCCTAATTTCGGTTGTAAAAATCAAAAATTTTTAACTGATTTTGACTGATTTCCAGCGCTACAAGCTGGAATTAATTTACTTAAATTAGGTGGGAAAATGCTAAAGTTGAAACATCTGTTGGAATTCAATTTGATCTTTACAAAATTACGTAAAAAATTGTACCCCTATTGTATTTACTCTATTTCTTGTCTTAAATTAATGCATTTTATACTTTAATTTCTGGGAATTTTTTTATAATAATATTATTCGAAATTGTTAGTCAACTGTAAATTTAAACTCATTATATTAATTAACTTTTTAGACTTGCTAGCTGTTTGACAATTGCTGGTAGAGAACTGCGTGAATTGATCTCATGTACAATTTCAGATAAGCTTTGATACATAGCTTACTTGTATAAACATTGATATTTCGTGCACACATTTGGGTATTTAAAGAAAATTATTTGTTCACATAGGCCTGATGTCTTCTTGGTTCGGATCTTTTTTCCGGTTGGTGTCCATTTCCAATTTGTTGATTAAGTATCACTATTTTAGTCGCAATTCCACTATTTTGGAGGAAGATGACCCAAATCTTAACAACCAAAATGAAGAAGCTACTGAAGGCGACCTGAGTGGCCAGCCCAGCACTAGCACTGCCACCTCTGACCAGTTCACAGGTGTTTCCAACATGCCTAATCTCACCTCCGAACAAAAAGAACATATTCGAGAGGTTATCAAATGTAGTTCGTTAATTCGAAAATATCAAATTGGCTTGTTTAGGTAATGCAGAGAGCAGAACGCTCAAACCTTACAGCCAAGATAGTGATGGACAGTCGGAGGTTAAAAAATGTACAAAGGGCATCTAGCACCTCTCCACTACGGGATCATCGCAAAAAGGGGCGCATAAGGCCACAGAGAGGCCTACCTCCAGAAGGAGAGGAAGCAGGAGATGAGGATGAAGATCTCATGGATATTGTTCAAATGGAGTCTCTACCCGAAAGTAAAATAATAATAAATTAACCTTTTTGACTGATATTGCTGAGCTCAGACTACTTAAAACTAGGCAGACAACTTTTGTCGGATCAATTAGAATGCTTGTGAAAAATTTCTATGAGAAAAGCACTGCTGGTTCTTGCTTTTTTGGTATAACAGCAACTCGTTACAATTTTGCATTTTTTTAATTTCGATTTTTCGGGTGGTTTTCAATTTTTTTAAAGTAGGAGTGTATTTCGTTTCCGTATCTGGTCCCACATGGAAATCGTTTTAATTCAAATTAAACCACATTTATAGGTTGCAGGTTCGAGTCTCTCTGGGTGTGAACTTTATTTTTTTTCACATTTTTTCAGTGATTTAGCTGAACTCAGGCTAAAAAATACCAATCAATCGATCGGAAACATTTCCATAATTGCTTTTTTGGTCAAAAATCATAATAAATTTTCATTTTGAAGTAAAATAAAGTCAGCCATAGACCATATACTCTAGCTGTTTAATTATTTTCTAATAGTGATAGAAATTTTGTATACTCAGGCATGCACTAGGTACTTGGCAAAAAAATTTCTATACTGAAAATTTCTTCGATAATTGGGTCGCTTGCAAAGTTTTATTTACCAAAGAAAAGGTTTGATTGAATAAGGTCCCCTGCCTATTCAGCATCCTCATCACCACCTACCCCTCCCCAGCATAGATATACATGTGAAATATTTCCTGATAATCTTCCTGCGTTCGCAAGACTATTAGAATCATTTGATATCAAACTAGTGAATAAAATGTGAAAAAAAAAGTTCACACACAGAGAGACTCGAACCTGCAACCTATAAATGTTGTTTAATTTGAAATTAAACGATTTCCATGCGGGACCAGATACGGAAAGGAAATACACTCCCCCTTTAAATACTTTTTTCCACTTAGGCGTAAACTCAGGCGCAGGGTGGCCAGCGCGCGTTAGGATGGACTTAAACGTGTGCCCCAAGATGAGCACTAAAACGTGCCGATTTAAAAATTCTGTAACGAGTCATAATTTGTAACGAATCGGCTGGCCGTACTTTTTTCACTCTGTAACGAACTGGCTTGCTCTTTAAAAAGAGACTCATTTTAAAAAGTATAATAAGGTCATCAATAACAGATTTAAAGCAAAACGAATGAATAACGAAATAATTTAAAAAAAAGTGCTGGTACCCACATTAATTTTATGTGTGGCGCATGGCGCAATTATTTGCTCCCATTTATTTGTAGTTACTCATATCTAAGGCTCATAACTCGGTTCGGCTTACCGATTTTCAGGGTTCCGGCTAAAAAACCGACATTTTCGGGTTTTGCTTTAAAGGACCATTTCTGTCTACGACAACGAGAATTTAGTAATTTGAATTAAATTAATTCAAAAAAAATTATTCAAGAAAAAAAACATTCAAAAAAATTACTCAACAAACATTTTCGGAGTGAAAAATCTGTCCCCACCGATTAAAATTACGAAAAAAAAATCGTTGTCGTAGACGGCAATGTTCCTTTAATAGTGAAAGTTGGCGAAAATCTGGCCGCAAGCCTCGATTTTCAGCCGGCCGACAACCCTACTTATAATCATAAAATTTTCTGTGTAAATCTCCGTATAGTATTTGGTCTATGTTTGTCCGTTAGTCACGTTTTCGTTAAATCGGGGTTTTTCGGACTTTTTCAAAGAAAAACTTCGAAAAACTCTCTGTTACGTTGTAGCGCAGAGTCATGGATATCGGATGAGAAAAAGATATCATGCAAACAAATATTTTTGTCGGAGCCTTATCGATTTTAAGATTAGAATCTAGCAGGACCACAGTAAACACGGAACTTCCGTTAATTAAAATGTTTTTTGTATCGAAAAGAAGTTGAAACTTATCATTCGATTTTTAATTTTCTTTGTGTGTGGTGGCCAGCTAGAGTATGTGGTCTCATAGGGTAGGTACAGTCGACGCTCTCTATAACGACTCGGTTTAGCCGGTCCCTTGAGTGTCGTCATAGAGAGCTTCAACTGTAGGTCGTTAGGTAAGGCAGGTGGAAAGCCAGGTAGGGTAGGTAGGTGGCCAGGTCCCGATAAAAAAAGAAGCGTATATGTTTTTGTAGTTACAATATTTGACGTTTTTACCAGGCGCCTGTAAGGCGCCAATCCACCTTGTAAAATTATAACTGCCAGAAAAGTTTTTGATTAAGGTGAAAAGCAATTTAAAACGTATTGAACTTTACATGATTGTTTTTTTAATTTAATAGTAAAAATAATTATATTGTTTATTTCAGACATTGAGATCACTGTGGGACCATCCTGCTCTTCTTATATGTCCTCTTACGCAAACTCAGAGCTGGGCAGTGTGTCGGACAGAGAAGAATTGATGGATAGAGAGGACACCATACCTTTGGATGATACAACAGAGCTCATCCAAGGTAGGTGATTAATATTTTCTAGTTTATCTTGGACTGTTAAAATCTGTATTTAGATGAGAATTCCCTGCTGACTGAACACCAACCCATAAATATTGCTAGAAGCATGCAGTTGTTGAGCCAGAAAATAGCCCAATGGATCAAGAGTTTGGATGAAGAGGACGATTATGTTACTCCTCTTGCTCATTCAGGTAGCTTGCAGTTATTAATAAATTAATACCGTATTTTTTTAAATAGAAGGCATCTCGCACTATTTTTGTTTAATTTTGTTGTAAGGAGACTCGAATGTGCTAATTTTAGTAAGTTAGAGCTAAAATTTAGTGAACACACTCTAAATATTCTGATTTTGCTGCGGGTGCTAAATATGTTGTCAAAAATCTTAAATTCTGCTGCCAAAATAAAGTTCTTTTGAGACTTTAAATTGAACTGTTCTACCTTCCGCCAACAATCAAAATCCACCCCCTCCCCACCCCGATTTTGAAATTTTAAGAATTACTATATAAACCAAACTATCTTATTAGATGTATTGCTTTATTTTATAAAAGAGTCGCATAAAAAGTATACTAAGCTTTTGGGTATTTTAACTATAGCCTTAGGCAAAAAGCAGAGAGTGTGACGCAAAAGTTACAAAAAATAGGATGCGTACACTAATTAAACTAAAACGCAAGCAAGAATTTACAAAAAAATCGATTTTTTTCTTAGAGTCATATAGAATAATACCCTTCAAATGATAAAATAATGTCCTTTCAAAAAATAATTTTTACAGGCCAGAAAACTACAGCTAGTAAAGATGAAAATGGAAAACACCTAGAAACTGTTCAAGAATGCTCTGCTCAAATAGAATTGTTGAATGAAAAGGACTGTCAGCCGTTGCTAGACTACTGCTCATTTGTTTCCCTCAATATCTGCATTCTGGCCGTGTCAGAGGCTCAAACTTCTAGTCAAAACTATGAACTGGAGCAACAACTGGAGGACATTGCCAGACAACTGGTGTCAACAGTACTGAACAGAGTTGTGCAGGAAGAGTGGTTGGCCCATTTCAGCTGTTCTATTTTGGAGAAAGCAGTCAAGGAAGTGGGCAGGCATTATTTGACTCCACTACAAGAAGAGGAAGAAGAGGTGGAGCTCCTGTCCAGTTACACCATTCTTGTGGAAACTGCTTCTAGACTTCCTTCTCCTGGTCCATCCGAGAAAATAGGGACTAAGTTTCAAACTCAACTCGAGCATGTTGACAAAAAGGGTAGTAACCAGGAAGAAGGCAATGCTACATGCTCTTCTAATAATACTCAACTCACATCCTCCAACACAGATGAAGTGAAGGAAAATATAGAAGAAGAACAACCAAATATTGACATATCTTCAGTGCCTATTGCTATGAAAGATCAAGCAGCCTTGGAAGAGCAAGTGGATTTTACACAAGAAGACATGGAACACATTAAACGTATCCAGAGGATGGCCAAAAAAGGTCTTTTTAAACCCAAATTCAAAGCTCCAACATCATCGATAGCCAAAAAAGAGGTGGATGCAGCGAAAGACCAACCAAAATTCACTCAAGAGAAAGTGGAACTGACTACAAAAGAGATAGACAGGGACATAATCATGACCGGAGAAAGCAGTTTTCAAGAAGTCAAAAGTCCTGTGGCAGAGTCAATAGTTGTGATCGGTGCTGAAGACATACAGACACCTTGCTCCAGCCATACTTCAGGAGCAGACCAGCCCAATCCCTGCCTTGAGTCTAATTTATTTGATCAGCAAGAAATAGAAAATGAAGAGAACTCCAGCAGAACTTCCAGTGCTGACTCTATGAACCATGAAGAAGCAAGCCAAGAACCTGACATGCCCTGCTCTCCACTAAAGTCGGAATCTATATTTACTCAGGAGGAATTGGAGCACATTGACAGGATAAGAAGATTGGCTGAGGAGAGCAGTTTTGAACAAGTCAAATATGACTTGCCGACAGCAGTGGTTCAAAAAGAAACTTCGAGATATGCTAGGTCCAGCCATTCACCAGGAGCCGAAAACCCACCTTCTTCCTATGAAGATTTACTTCAACCCTCTCCTTCTCTATCAGACCATAAAAAAGAAGGAACACATGCCACTACTAAGCAGAATCCAGACAAGTGAAAAGTCGAGAGAACTCTAGTAGGGCATCTGGTGCTGACTATGTTAGGAATGAAGAAGCAAATCAAGGATCATCCATGCCCTGCTCTCCACAAAACTCTAATCCTATATTTACTCAGGAGGAATTAGAGCACATTGACAGGATAAGAAGGTTGGCTGAGGAGAGCAGTTTTGAACAGACTAAAGTTTTTGACTCATCATTGCAAGAAGCAGAAACATGGTGGATGATGAAGAGCACTCCAGCAGAACTTCTAGTCCCGATTCTGCAAGCAGTGAAAAAGTAAATGAAGAACCTGAAACGGCCTCCTCTCTACAAGGGTCTGACCCTATATTTACTCAAGAAGAATTGGAGCACATTGAAAGAATCCGAAGGTTGGCTGAAGAAAGCAGTTTTGAACAAGTCAAATATGATTCAACCACAGTTGTGGAAATAGCAAAACCTTACTGTCTCCGTGCTCGAGCCACACTTCAGGGGCAGATCAGCTAAGTTCATTTTTTGAGCCTACCTTCCAACCTCCTTCTCCCTCATCTGCTTCAAAAAGGGCTAATTATTTAGGTGGTGAGCAAGATGATGACACAGCCAGCTCACCATATCAGCCTAATCCTGTATTTGACCAAGAAGAACAAGCCTACAGCCAGAAGATTAGGATTTCGACAGAAGAAAGTTATTTTGACCAAGAAGTCAAATATGGTGGTTCGCCAGTGGAGGAGCATGAAAGCTGCTCAACTTCTTCTGCTGATTCTCCCTCTTCCTCAGATTCACTGGAAAAGTCTTTTGATGTCATTGAAAGGAGTGAAATAAGGCAGCTAAGCTTGAATCCATCAGCAAAGACTGAGGAAGTGAATGATTTAAACAAAAAAGAGATGGAGCATATAGAAAGTGTAAGGAGAAGAGCTGAACAGGAGAGCAGCAGTGCAAGGTTTTATCCACAGCTTTTATCTCCAACATCAGATTTAAAATAGAGCATGGTGTAGAAAACACAAGTTCACACACAGAGACCAGGGAATTGCCCAACAGGAAGTACAGCTATCCCAAGAAGAGTTGGAGCATATTGAAAGGATAAGACGGCTGGCAGAAGACAGCAGTTTTGACCAGGCTACTTTTTTGCATTCAGCAGTTGAAATGGAGATAGAGGATGCTACGCCCTCATCAACTGCATCAGAACAATTAGAAGCTCAAAGAAACGCCTCATATGATTCACCAGTCATAAATCAATTTACTCAGCAAATCGGGCTGAATCAGGAAAACCTGGAGAATTTTGAGAGCAGCAAAAAGTTGGCTGAGGACAACATTTTTAAGCAAGTCAAATTGGAACAGCCAATACTGCCATCTAAAACTGAAGTGTCTGATGAAGAGCACTCCAGCAGAACTTCTAGTGCTGATTCGATTTCCAACGAAGAAGAAGTTGACGAGAGATCACAGCAGACCATTAAAAATGCTGATTTTACTGAAGAAGAGCTGGCACATATTGAAAAAGTTAGGCGGCTGGCCCAAGAAAGCAGTTTTGAAAATACTAGATTGAATCAACAATCTAGATCAGAAGTAGAGGTAGATGTTGATGAGGGATCCAGTAGAACTTCTAGTCAAGACTCAACTATCGAAGAAACATTAATAGACGATGAGCAATCAGTAATCCTGGCCACTTCACCAACTGATAAGCCCACTTTCATTACCGAGCAAGTGGAATTTACTCAGGAAGAGTTAGAGCACATCAACAGGATAAAGAGGTTGGCTGAAGAGAGTAGTTTTGAACAACATAACAAAGAAGCTAAAATGTCGGAGGCACAAAATTACTCTGCACTAGACTTACCCACTGCTTCCGGCAGTTTCGGAGTCACAATTACTGATCACAATGAAGTCCAAGAAACAATAGAAAAACTGCCCCAACAGGTGATTGAGCAAAAATTCATTGAAGACTTGGAGAATATACAGTCGGCTAAACACTTATCTTTCAATCAAGACAATTATCCAGCCACAATAGAGGAAATGGGTATATACAGCACCTCTAAGGCAGCTGATCTAACCAGGACTAGTAAAATGGAAGAAAATATTGCTTCCGACCATTTTCCACCAATACAAAAAGCTATAAGTGAATTGAGGTGGGCGGAAAGAGTCCTGACCAGGAAGTGGAACCAGAACATGACGCACTCTCCACACCTACTTCAAGTGCTGACTCCTCAACTGGGCGAACTGATCAGCAATGGCTAGATGAAGCAGAAAGTCAACTTTCTGCATTAGAGACTGTAAACCCAGATGCTGAAATCACACAAGAAGGAGATTCAGAAGAGAACATCAGACCTGCTTATGGAGATAATCCAACTTTTTCCTCAGAGGCGAATCAAGAGCCAAAAGTGGAGGATATGTCTCGCAAGAAGGTGCCTCTTGAACGCTTGCCAACAATTACTCTTTGGACAGAGGATGACTATGAGATCAGCCAAGAAGAATTGGATCACATTGAACAGGTCAAACAAATGGCTGCTGAATGCGATAAGAACCAGCCCGTACCACCAGGTACCAATTCAGTGATAGGAGAAGAAGTGACGATAAAAGAAGCAGAGGAAACGCCTGAAATCATTGAACTGGACTCTCCAGCTCCAGCAAAACATCTGGAGCCGACTCACAAGACCTCATGAATGAATTAATAAAAGCGGGAGAAGAAGAAGTGCCATCCACTTACAGCTCGAGTATGACACAAGAAGAGCTTGAACACATTGAAACAGTGAAAGTAATGGCTGAACAAATGCCGAAAAAACCTCCAGCAAGACCTGCACCTTTCCAGAGAACACCCACCATTACTCTTTGGACTGAAGATGACTATGAGATCAGCCAAGAAGAATTGGAGCACATTGAACAGGTAAAACAAATGGCTGCTCAATGTGATAAGAGCCAACATCTACCACAAGATACCAGCTCAGTGATAGAAGAAGAAGCTAAGAATACAGAAGCAGAAGAAATCATTGAACTTGACTCTCCCACTTCGAGCAAAACATCTGGAGCTGACCCAGAAGACCTCGCAGCTGAACTGATAGAGGTGGAAGAACAAGTACCATCCACTTACAGCTCGAGTATGACACAAGAAGAGCTTGAGCACATCAAAACGGTCAAAGCAATGACTGAGCAAATGCCGAAAAGACCGCAAGTAAAACCAGCACCTCTCCAGAGAACACCCACAATAACTCTTTGGACTGAAGATGACTATGAGATTAGTCAGGAAGAGTTGGAGCATATTGAACTGGTCAAAGAGCTGGCTAGACGTGACAGTCTTGGCTTGCACAAGCAGCAGGTTGCTGAAGAACATAGGGAAGAGGTGGATGAGCCATCTAACAGCAGTACACCTACCTCTAGTGCTGACTCTTTGGTCCAAGAGGAACTTGAAGAAAATGAGTCTCTCGATAAGGAAGAGAGCAGCAATCAGCTGGAAAATTTGAGCATATTTTCCGAAGATCCACAACAAGAGGCAATAGAAGGTGATGAAAACCTAGTAGACAGCTGGTCAATAGATCAAGAGGATGGTAGAGACGAAAGACCTGCGTCTCCTGTCTCCATTCTGGTGCAAAAGAAGGGGACACGGATGATCTAAACTACGCTACACAAATCAGCTATCTAACTCCTCAAGAAATGGAGCACATAGAAGGGGTGAAACAACTGGCTCTAGACGAGTGGAGCACATCTGAAGCAGTGCATATATTGGAGCAAGTCATGCAGTTTGCCTTTTCCCAAAAATACCAAGGCCCACAAGTTCAAATTGTGGTAAAACGTGAGGAAGAAGAGGTGGCGGATGTAGATTCCGAAGTCAGTGCTGACCACACCCTCCAGGGCTCGTCTATAGAAGATGAAGTGCCTGTGGTTATTCATAGGGCAGAGTCTTCTTCTTCGAGCACTTCTGCAGCTGATGTTGAATCACTGGAAGAAGATAATACAGTTGAAGAAGACCATAAAATAGTTGAACAGCAAAAAAAGGTGCCCTCTGGCCGACCTCAACCACCTCTGCTCAGGCGACCAACCATAACTCTTTGGACTGAAGACAACTTTGAGATTACTGAACATGAGTTGGAGCATATTGACAGAGTCAGACAATTGGCTGAGCAGGAAAGTAGCAACGCTTTTGCTGGTAACACACTAGAGGTAAATGAAATCGAGAAGTTGAAAGAGCAGGTAGAAGAGGTGTGCAGTGTGGATATTGTCAGCCAGGTGGATGTCCACACACCAATATATGCCACAGAAGTAGAAGGCAATTTGGAAATGACAGGGAGCAAGAAACCTCCACCTCTTCGCATACCCACAATAACTTTGGATGATGAGGGAGATTGGGAGTGGACAGAAGAGGAGTTGGTCCATATAGAACATATCAAACGACTGGCTGAACAGAGCCCTGAATTACCTCCGATTGTGCAACTCACTTCCACTTATTGGTTTGAAGAAGGTGAACACAAGGAAACAGCAGAACTACCTCCTCCAGTTAAACCTCCCCTCCAGTTAGACCTCCTCCTCCAGCAGCTATGATCCAACGATCTACAGCGGATGAGTCTTCAAAGCAAGAAGAAAAGGTTAATAGACCACCAGCCAGACCTCCTCCTCCAACCAAACAGCTAAGTGTTGTCTTTGAGCAGATGGAATCAGGCCAGTACAAACTTGAATCCATTGAAGAAGTCAAAGAATCAGTTGAGCAGCGAGAGGCTGAAATGTTTGAGGAGATGTCCACTTCACCGTCTACTTCTGGAGCTGACTCACCTGCCAGTGAACAAGAATGTATTCCTCTATCTGATGTCGCAATAAAGCCACCTTCAGTAGACGATTCTTCAATGGAGGCAGAAAAAGACCAAAAAGATGGCCTAACACAAAAAGAGGAACCAGGTATACTTCGTAGCAGCCTCTCTTCCCCGACTAAACAACTGATCTTGGCTTCACAATTCTCCGAAGAAGTTGTGTTTGATCTACCTGCAGTTCAACCTATTGATGAAGTCGAAAATTTGGTTGGACCCGAAATATTTGAGGACATTGCAAATTCCTCCGCGACATCTGGAGCTGACTCACTCGCTAGTGAACAGGAATTTGATGTAATACCACCTATTTCCCTGATAGACAAAATGTTGAGGTTATGAAGCCGTCTGTTATGGAGTTCTCAGTCAGTAAAGCACCGCCAGCCAGACCTCCTCCTCCTACTAAACAGTTGAGTATAACTTCCAAATTTAGTGAACAACTAGAGCTGTCACAGTCTGCAGTTCAACCAATTAAAGAGCTGAAAGAATATGCTGAGCAGCAGTTTGTTGGTTTGCCATCAATTTCTGGATTTAAGTCCACATTAGTCGGACAAGAATTATGCAAATATTTTCTGCTAGTGCAAATGAGCATTTGTTGAAGCTGAAGAGAAATCTTCTCGAGGTCATCAGTGAGTACGGCTCCCCAGCCAGACCTCCTCCACCACTGCTGGTGTGATGTTGGCCGAAGAAGAAACTATGAAAGAAGAAGATGCAGTGTCGTCTTCAGCTACTTCCGGGGCTGATACCCCAAGAAGTAGCATGGCAAACGAATTTCAACAACTGTCTCCTCAAAATCTAGTAATATCCAAACACCTGCCCCTGCCCTCTGCTTTGCCTGTCTGGTTGTTTGAAGAGGCTGTCAAGACACCAGTAGAAGATTCAGTTATAAATACATCAGAAGAGCTTTACGAACAGCCAGAAACCCTTGCTGAAGAGCAACATCCATTTTTGGTGTGCATGGGCCACTCTTCTTCGTTCCAAGGAGACAAAACTGCTACTCCAGTAGAACTAATTCAACCTGTAGGATTACAACATGTACCTGTGAAAATGCATGCAAAGAGTGGAGTCCGAACCCAAATGGCCGTGGATTCACCATTAGTTGTGGCGTTTGACACTGATTTGGATGGTCAGAAGTTGTTTGCCAACGAAGTGCTAGATGAAAAGGACACAGATCAGCAAGTTGGGGTCATGGAACACATGCAGATAACCAGGAAATTGGTTGACAGCACATGGCAGTCTGAAAAATTGAAAGCGGGTTCAAGTATCAACACTTTTGGTGCTTACTCTAATGAGGAAGATGTGGAAATAGCTCTATAAAATCTGGAGAAATAGATCATTTTGATGACCAGTAATATGTTATCCAAACATGTCCAATTGCACGAGCAAGAAGACCTGCCTCAGGGAGAAGCAGCTCAAAACGGCTCAGTCGAGCAGTTACATGAAAAGTCTGAAGAGGCATTAGAAATAGCATTTTCGACCATCCAAAATGATCCCAATTGCTTGCTGGTAGATGAATCAAGTGCAGATGAAACGTCCTCTGAATGCCAAGTGTATCAGCAAACAACAGGCGAACAAGAAACATTCAGCGAAAAATCCAGCTTTGAGGTGGATATTGCAGCCACAGCTTACATCCATGAGCAAATAGAGTTAGTTGAGGCAGCTGAACGCAGGGAGACAGCTGAAAACAGCAGTCCAGCCACTTCCGGAGCTGATCTCTCCCAGTTCTTCCTTTGAATCAGCCCAATCTGGTGAAAATGCTCTAGAAAAGGATGAAAGAGAAAATCTATGCGTGCTAACCAGGTCCCATGAACAACATTCACTTGGATCTGAAGCAGAAGAGGAAGAATTTACTTTGCAACAACAGTCATTTTCGTCTTCAGCACAAGACAATGGGCAAGGACCAGCTGGAGAAGAGGACTTTAAAGAGCCTTCCTATCTAAACCAGGCTGAAATTGACCATATTGAATGGGTCAAAGGACTGGCCAAGGAGAGCAGCATTGAGGCAAGACATCCAATAGATGTGGTTGTTGTGGTAAAAGAGGACCACTCTAGCAGAGCATCAAGTTCTGACTTCAATAATCCACACGAAATATGCTCTCCTAAAGAATTTGTGATAGATAAGCCAGCTAGACCACCGCCTCCTTCACGTCAGCACACTTTGGCACAAACCAGTAAAGAAGTGGATCTAACAGAAGCTGAATTGAAGCATATAAAGAGGATTCAACCAGAAGCTGACGAGAGCAGTTTTGACCAATTTAATGATTTCGTAAACAGTCAAGTAGAAGAAACAATGAAAGCCGTTATGCAGTCTACTGAAAGAGTGAATTCTGAAAAAGAGCATTCAAGCATAATTTCCTCTGCTGATTTAGCTCTTGAAGACAAGATTTGTAAACCTCCGCCAGGAAGACCACCACCTCCACATCGTCAATCAACCATTGCTGCTACGAGTCAGATGAGATAAATGAAGTAAATCACGAATTTAGCATACCCTGCTCTTCACAAATGGCCAACCCTACATTTACTCCAGAGGTATTAGAGCACATAGAGAGAATAAAGGGATCGGCTGAGGTGAGCAGTTTTGAACAAGTTCAATTTGATTTGACAACACTTGTGGAAGAAGCAAAAAACTTACTGTCACTTGCTCCAGCCACACTTCAGGGGCAGATCAGCTAAGTTCATCTTTTGGGCCTACCTTCCAACCCTCTCCTCCTCCATTTGCGTCAAAGGAAGATAAGTACCAACAAAATTCTAGCAATGACTCTCAGAACCTCTCAATCAATGAAAAAGTAATTGAAGAACCTGAAATGGCCTCCTCTCCACAAAGGTCTGACCCTATATTTACTCAAGAAGAATTGGAGCACATTGAAAGAATCCGAAGGCTGGCTGAAGAGAGCAGTTTTGAACAGACTGAAGTCTATGACACCTCATTGTCACCAACGATTGGAGAAGAAAACA
Source organism: Ditylenchus dipsaci (assembly GCA_004194705.1). NCBI lineage: Eukaryota > Metazoa > Nematoda > Chromadorea > Rhabditida > Anguinidae > Ditylenchus > Ditylenchus dipsaci. The sequence goes on along the minus strand of SADC01000003.1, from coordinate 248,202 downwards.
AGGTGGATGATGAAGAGGAACTCTAGTAGAACTACTAGTGCTCACTCTGACAAAAATCAAGAAACTGACACGCCCTGCTCTCACTAAAGTTTGAACCTATATTTACTCAGGAGGAATTGAATCACACGAGGTTGGCTGAGGAAAGCAGTTTTGAACAGACTAAAGTTTTTGACTCATCATTGCAAGAAGCAGAAAACATGGTGGATGATGAAGAGCACTCCAGCAGAACTTCTAGTCCCGATTCTGCAAGCAGTGAAAAAATAAATGAAGAACCTGAAACGGCCTCCTCTCCACAAAGGTCTGACCCTATATTTACTCGAGAGGAATTAGATCACATTGAAAGAATCCGAAGGTTGGCTGAGGAGAGCAGCTTTGAACAAGTCAAATATGATTTGCCGACACCAGTGGTGCAAGAAGAAACTTCGAAATATGCTAGCTCCAGTTATTCCCAAGAGCAGACAAACCCCCTTTCAATTTGGGGCTTCAACTCAGCCCTCTTCTTCTCCAACATACCATAAAGAAGAGGAAATGCATGCAGTTACTAAAAAGAAGTTAGGCAAGTAAAAAGTGGAGAGAGCTCTAGCAAAACATCTAGTGCTGATTCCACTCATTCCGAGGAATCATTGGCAGAAGAGGATATAACCGAAATTGGACCGAGTACAGCATTTGATGACACCATTGATCAACAATTGAACACTCAATTGCCTAAACAACAAATGGAGTTGACCCAAGAAGAGTTGGATCATATTGAAAGGATAAGAAGTCTAGCAGAAACAGCAGTTTCGACCAGGCTACTTTTCTGCATCCAGCAGTTGAAGTGGAGGTAGACAATTCTATGCCTTTATCAATTGCAGAAGAACAATTAGAAGCTCAAAGAAACGCTTTATATGATTCACCAGTCATAAATCAATTTACTCAGCAAATCGGGCTGAATCAGGAAGACCTGGATAATGTTAAGAGTGGCAAAAAGTTGGTTGAGGACAACATTTTTGAACAAGTCAAATTGGAACAGCCAATACTGCCATCTAAAACTGAAGTGTCTGATGAAGAGCACTCCAGCAGAACTTCTAGTGCTGATTCGATTTCCAACGAAGAAGAAGTTGACGAGAGATCACAGCAGACCATTAAAAATGCTGATTTTACTGAAGAAGAGCTGGCGCATATTGAAAAAATTAGGCGGTTGGCTCAAGAAAGCAGTTTTGATGATGCATTTGCTTTGCCCTCTACAACAGCGACTGCAGAAGTATCGCAGACAAAATTACCTAATATTAATGAATCCGAAGGAATATTGAATGAGATTGAATCCCAGACAAGAGTGCAACAATCGATTGAACAAACAGTTTTGACTCAACCAGTGGTGGAGCACATAGACAGCATACCAAGTTTGACTGAAGCTAGCTCTCCCGAACAAGCTGAATCAGAACAGCCAATGCTGCTATCAGAATTGAAGGTTGAGGGTGAAAAGCCCTTCAGTAAATTGTCCAGCGTCGACTCTGTGAATGAGCAAGAACCATCACCCGAGCAATACAACACGGAGATGGAAAAAAACACAAAACCTCCTGCTATTCATAGTCAACCAGTCACTCAAATACTTCAACAACATGAGCTGACTCAAGAGGAATTGGAGCACATAGACAGAATCAGAAGAATGGCTGAAAAGAGCAGTTTTGAACAGACTAAATATGTTTCGCCTGAACCTGTGGATGTGCATGTGCAGCTTAGTCAATTGCCTGTGTCGTCTTCTGTTGCAGACACCATAACTTCTACTAATTTTGTCCAGCAACCAGAAATACTAGAAAAAGAGGACAACTCAAGCAAGACTTCTAGTGCTGACTCCACGTCTGCCCATACAGCCTCATTTGACTATGAATCCGACACTTTTAAACTACCGGATGCCAACATTTCTTTGCTTGGACAGGAAAGTCAGTCAATTAAGTCAGTGGAGGGTCTCAAAGCCGCTGGAGAGCATCCATTTGAAGTAGAACAGGACTTGACTTCTTATGATGCTCAGCAATCGGAGATTAAAATACAATCCCAAGAGCAGTATAATGCTGGTGATTCATTTGAGCATAAAGAGGGTTTTTGAATCACTGCCCGAACAAGTAGAAGAAGTTCAGCTAACTGCAGAAGAGTTAGCCCATATAGACAAGATTAGAAGGCTAGCAGAAGAAAGCAGTTTCGAACAGGTTACATTTGAAGTTTCTACCAAAGCAGTATTAGAATTAGTGTCTAGAGAAGAACACTTCCTACCAGAGACAGTATCAAAAAACCTCTGCAAACCACCAGCCAGACCTCCTCCACCTACAAAGCATTTTAGTACAACCAGTGAGGTAGAAAAGAAAGTGCAAATAATCACAGGTAGACCCATGGAGAATATAAACCAAATGGTTGGACAGTCTTTTGAAAAAGAGACCAGAAACCTAGAAACTATCGACCAACCAGAAGAATTTGAAGAAGCCATTTCTGAAAGTGAAGTAATAAGCTGCAGCTCAACAACCTCTTCTGCAGATTCTCCGGCTACCCCAACTAGCGTGATACTTACACTAGAAGAAATCTGCCCAGCTGGTCTCCAAACCCCACTAAATGAATCATCCCAGGCTGAACTAGACCAAATGGAGTGGTTGCGTATGTTGGCTGAGGAAAGTAGCGTTGAAACTCATTACCCGGTAGATATGGAAGCAATGGCGGAAGAAGTGGGTCAGAATGTGCAAAATCCGGCAATAAATAATAAACCAGCTAGACCACCTCCTCCTTCTCGACAACCAACCACTATTACAGAACATCCAACAGAAGAAGAAGAATACTTTTCTGATGACTATTCTGAAGTGGATTATTTGGATAATCCATCAGAATATGATTTTGAAGAAGGCCAACCTGTACGTGCTAAGCCATCAGTCACTAGAGTTCAATTAAGTCAAACAGAGATGGAGCATATCCAAAGGCTTATTGAGCTGGCTGAAGAGGACGGACAAGAACAGCAAATGAATTATGCAGATGAGTCTTCTATACCAGATGCTGACCTGGACAATGTAGAGGCAAAAAACTTGGAAAGTGCAGATTTACCAGGTCAATCAGTCTGGCAATCTAGTTTAAACGAAGAAGAAAGAGAGCACATTGAATGGGTCAAGCAGTTTGCTAGCACAGGAGAGAAAAAGGTAGTAAAACCCCACAAAATTTCTGAAAGCATGGTGGTTTCCGAAAAAGTAGCACCAAAACCTTATGAAGCTGAGGTATTGAGCCGTGAAGAGCTGGATCATATTCAAAGAATCAGACAGCTAGCTGAGCAAGAGAGCTACTACAGTGTACAAGGGGGTCGGGAACAATCTTTTACGAAGAGTACTCCACACCAGTAATCAATCAGGCAATGGAAGATTTGTACCAGGAGACAACAAAAATTGAGCTGAACCAGATCCAACCAGTAAATACGGAAATTCCCTTCAATTTATCAAAAATGTGGTGGCTGAGCATATGGAAGATGAAGAACATTCCAGCAGGACTTCTAGTGCTGACTACTCCGAAAGTCAACAAAGTAAGCTGTATGATGTAAAAGATATAACGCAAAAACCTGATGAGTCACCCTTCCCTTCACAACAGTTCTATAAAGAAGGAAAGCTAACAGAAGCTGAGTTAGCACATATAGATATGATCAGGAAGATGGCTGAGAAGAGCAGTTTTGACCAAGACCACAAGAAAAGTTCGGAAGAAAAAAATTCGCCTGGTGACCTCTTTACACAACATGCATCAAAATTACAAGAAAAGGAAAGTATCAGTCAGCCAGTCAATAAGCAAGATGACTCCCAACGGGATTCAGAAATTGATGCACCTTCTTCTCTTGTAGAAGCTTGTTCTTCAGTATGTGAACCAAATTCGGATGACAGTCTGGCCATGTTGTCCCCTAAAAATCTGGTATCACAAGTTAAGAATTTGGATTTGTCTCAAGAGGAATTGGCTCATTTTGACAGAGACAGACAATTGGCTGAAGAATTTACTTTGAGCAGTACAGTTAACGAGCCAAGTCTAGAAATGCCATTGGAAGAAGAAGTTGTGGTCGAAGAGGCTGAAGAAATCAACTCTAGTAATACATCAGAAGCTGACTTGGAACCTATCAGCTCTTATTCTGAAGAAGCATCAGTCCCTTTGCTAGAAGACGATGTGCAAACCGAACAAGAGGAAGAAATAGACCCACAGGACTATTTCTATGAAAATAAATTTCATGCATCAGCAGAAAAAATACTAAAAATTGAAGAAGAAAATGTTCCTGACTATTCCATCCCAGTGCCAGATTTTCAAGAAAAATGTGTAATAATTGAGCATCACAAGGACCTTGAAGAGTGCTCCAAATCAGGCTCACAAATCAATTTCGCTCAATTTCCAGAGCACTTGGATTGACTCAAGAAGAGAAGCATATTGACTTGAATAAAAAATCAGTCAAGGAAAGCATTTTTCAACAAATTGGAGTCCCAGTCCGTGTCTTTTCCGAAGCTTCAAAGTCTGGTTCGAATTCATTTGAGCAAGGCTTCATGCATCAAGAAGGCACAGAGCCAAAAATGGAGGAGTTGAATAACAAGGTGTTTGAAGTGGAAGTGGATCAAGAGCAGGTGGTCGAAACTCCGCTACTTGATGATGCCAAACATCTTGAAGAAGATATGTGTTCAAGTAACATATCTCAGGCATCAGAGCAGTCTATTTTTGAGCTAGATGAACCAGCCTATGAAAGCGAGGCACAAATGCCCTTGCTTTCTAATGACGAAGAGGAGCATGATGTCGAGAAAGAATCTTTCCCGCCTTCAAGTCTATCTTCAATAAAAAATTCTGCTTGGTCAGAAAAATGTGAAATTCATGTTTCTGACGAACACACAAAAGGAACAGAAGTTATGGAAACGGTTAGTGTGGCAAACCATATGAGCAATCAAAAAGTAAATGAAGAACCTGAAACGGCCTCCTCTCCGCAAAGGTCTGACCCTATATTTACTCAAGAAGAATTGGAGCACATTGAAAGAATCCGAAGGCTGGCTGAAGAGAGCAGTTTTGAACAGACTGAAGTCTATGACACTTCATTGTCTCCAACGGTTGGAGCAGAAAACAAGGTGGATGATGAAGAGAACTCGAGTAAAACTTCTAGTGCTGACTCTACCACAAATGTAGAAGCAAATCCAGAAAATGCTATAACCTGCTCTCCACAGAAGTCTTTTCCTACATTTACTCAAGAGGAATTAGATCACATTGAAAGAATCCGAAGGTTGGCTGAGGAGAGCAGCTTTGAACAAGTCAAATATGATTTGCCAACATCAGTGGTGCAAGAAGAAACTTCGAAATATGCTAGCTCCAGCTATTCACCAGGAGCAGACAAACAACCTTCTCAATTCGAAACTTTATTTCAGCCCTCTTCTTCTCCAACATACCATAAAGAAGAGGAAATGCATGCAGTTACTAAAAAAGAAGTTAGGCAAGTAAAAAGTGGAGAGAGCTCTAGCAAAACATCTAGTGCTGATTCCACTCATTCCGAGGAATCATTGGCAGAAGAGCATGAATCCGAAATTGAACCAAATACAGCATTTGAGGCCACCATTGATCAACAAGTGAACACTCAATTGCCTAAACAACAAATGGAGTTGACCCAAGAAGAGTTGGACCATATTGAAAGAATAACAAGTCTAGCAGAAGACAGCAGTTTTTACCAGGCCATCTTCTTACATCCAGCAGTTGAAGTGGAGGTAGCCTTACCAACTGCAGGAGAGAAATTAGAAGCTCAAAAAAGCGCCTCATATGACCCGCCAGTAATAACTCAATCTGCTCGGCAAATCGGGTTGAATCAGGAAGACTTTGAGAATGTTGAGAGAAACCACAGGTTACCGAGGACAAAGTTTTTGAGCAAGATGAATTGGAACAGTCAATACTGCCATCTAAAACTGAAGTGATTGATGAGGATCACTCCAGCACTTCTAGCCTCAATTCTACAAGCAGTAAAAAAGTTAATCTAGAATTTGAAATAGCTTCCTTTCAACGAAGGTCTGACCCTATATTTACTCAGGAAGAATTGGATCACATTGAAAAAGTCCGAAGGTTGACTGAGGAAAGCGGTTTTGAACAAATGAAATTTTATAATTCATCATTGCAAGAAGCAGAAAACAATGTAGATGATGAAGAGAAATCCAGTAGAACTTCTAGTGCTGACTCTACCACAAATCAAGAAACTGACATGCCCTGCTCTCCACTAAAGTCTGACCCTACATTTACTCAAGAGGAATTGGAGCACATTGAAAGAATCCGACGGTCGGCTGAAGAGAGCAGCTTTGAACAGACTAAAGTTTATGATTCATCACTGCCATCGGCGATAGAAGCACAGAATGCAGAAGTTTTCAGTAAAGTTTCTGATTCCGACTATGTAGTTGAAGGACAAAAAACGGAAGAAGTTCACTTATATACTGATACCAAATCATCACTTGCTCAAGATGATCAGCAAATCTATACTGGAGACCAGGTGGACTTGACTCAAGAAGAATTGGAGCATATTGACAGAATCAGGAGAATGGCTGAGGAAAGCAGTTTTGAATACCCAGTACTAGTGGCAGAAATAAAGTTTGATGATGAAGATCACTCCAGTAGAACCTCTAGTGCTGACTCCATTGCTAGTGATCAAATCAATCAACAAACTGACAAATCCTGTTCGCCTCGACAAGCAAGCTATAGCAGTTCATTAGCCCAGGAAGAGCTGGATCATATAGAAATGGTCAGAAGCTTGACTGAAGAAAGCAGCAATACAGCTTTTTACGGATTGCCAGCAGCTGTGGATGAACCAAAATCTTCAGAATCTCCTTGTTCAGCCGAACATCAGGAGCAGACAAATCAAATTCTTCTTTTGAGGCTCCAATCCTGTTTTCGCCTTCTTCAGACCATAAAAAGTTGCTAGCAAATGTGACAGCTAAAGAACAACTTAGCCAGTCAGTGGATTCTGAAATCAATTTGCATCATATAACTGAGCAAGTAGAGTTGACCAATTCGAGCTAGAGCACATAGACAAGATTAGAAGAATGGCTGAGGAAAGCAGTTTTGAACGAGTTAATATTCATGCTACACCATTGCCATCGCAGATTAATGTGCAATATGAGCGAAATTCTGGAAAAGCCCCTGTTGCCGACTTCATTCAAGAAGAAAATGGTCCAGAAATCAGAACCACCAAACCACATCTTGCTTATGATGATCAACTAATTCTTGCGCAACCGCCACAAGAACAGTTATTTTTGTCTGAAAAAGGGTTAGAGCACATAGACAACATCACAGGAATGACCGAGGAGAGCAGTTTTGAACTAGCTATACACTCTACACAAGCAGCACATGAACAAATGCAAAAAGAACTATTTTCACCATCTCCCTTCTCTTCTAGCCAGCTAACTCACGCAGCATTAGATCACATTGAGAAGAAAGGGAGTATAGAAAAAGAAAGCTCATTTGAAAAGACTGAACTATCAGGCCCTGCTTTGGAAATTTCAAGACCTGTCTCGGGAACCGTCTCACCTGAGTTTTCAGAAATTTCGGAGGTGTCTTGCTATCCACAAGTTTACGATCTTACAACACCATTTTTTGATGATGAAGCTTCGCTATCTCCAAGTGCAGCAGGCAAACCGTCATTTTCACCAGAGGAAGCTATTTCGAGCATGAAAAGTCGTCAAATGTCATTGACCACCATTTCATACACCAATCAAATGCTAAAGAGTAGCAAACAATGGTCTTCAGTGTCAGACACCTCTACTGCAGAGATTCATCATAAAGAACAGCTGTTGGAGATGCGAACACAAAAATCCAATGTGAAAGTGCTGTTTACTGATCAAAAACTAAGAGCTTCCTTCAATCACTCATTCAACGATGAATTTGTAATCGATGAGTCGGAACACTTCAAAACAACCATACACCATGGAAAACAATGCAATGCATATGAGGAATGTGAGCAAAAGAAATTGAAAGAAGAAAAAGACCTGTTGGTGGATGTCGATTTCTTGAATAAACTTAACTTTTACGCTCAAAGAGTGAGTGAAGAAATAGCTGAAAATGCAGCCAATGATATTGCTGAAGTGTATCGCAGAAGGATGAATCCCAGAGCCAGATACTTTGATGATCAATACGGTTCACTGTGTGAGGAAGATCAGGCTTCAACCACTTCCTCCAACGAGTAAGCTTTTGAGAACCCATACAGTCAAGCCTCGTTAAAGGGGGGAGCTACTTAGGTTTGAAAAAGTGGCTTCCATGGCGCAGTGCGTAAGTGCTCGCGTTTTTGGCCCAAAATGGTGTTTTGGTGTTGCAGGTTCAATCCCACGTAGGGGCACACTATTTTTTTTTGGTTTGTTTGGCCAGTTTAGAGGTAATTTGGGTCGCTGATCCCGAATCTGGCGTCAAAAAAGTCTAATTACCTCTAAACTGCCCAAAGAAGCCAAAAAAATAGTGCGCCCCTACGTGGGATTGAACCTGCAACACCAAAAACACCATTTTGGGCCAAAAAACACGAGCACTTACGCACTGCGCCATGGAAGCCATTTTTTCAAACCTAAGTAGCTTCCCCCCCCCTTTAAACTTACGTCTCGTTAAGGGGAGGGGGCTTTATATACGCTTCGTCTTTTGTCGAAAGTTCTAGTCCCTCTGGGGGTGTTTTAATTTACCTTTTTAGTTAGTTTTTCAACTACCGTATTTCCTCTAATAGAGCCCCCGGTGGCTTTATTTTTCGAATGCCCAAAATCTTGAAATTGTAAATCAAAAATGGACCTAACTTTGAAGTTCTAGTCAAAAAAAAAAGGGGGGGGGCTCTATTAGAGGAAATACGGTATCAGGTCCAAAAATCATCGAGAAACCGATTGCAACCATTTCCAGCACTGATTTGTTGTCATCAACTGCCTCAATTTTGCGATTTTTGGCATATGACCACCAAAATTAGAGGAACCAGCCAAAATGATGCGTACTAGGAACTGAGATTTTTTGCGATTTCAGTTTACATTATCTTATACAACCGTATGCTGAAAATGACGGCAAGAAGCAGGCTACATTTTGAGTGTAAGGTTGCGAATGAGTGTGTAAATTAAAATTGCGAAAAAATGCCAGTTCCAGGATACTACCGAAAAGTACTGGAGAAAGTACTATAGTCCTATTGAGGATTTCATCGAATTGGATTTTTTATATATTTTAGCCCCAACTTTATACCAACTTTTCATCTGTATGATAACTCAAATGAAAGCCCAGAACCTTGGCTACATTTTGACACTAAACTTGTAAATAAAAGGAGAGAAAAAATAGGGCTTGCACCCAGTGTTAGTCGAACTTGTGACTTAAGGCGATGCGTATATAAAGTCCCCCCCCCCTTAAAACCTCTTAAAGGACCACGGTTTTTGCGCGCAGTGGCATGTGCAAAATTTGAATTGGCGGGGGACACTTCTCTTTCGTCTAGAACTATACTCTTTTGAGTCATTTCAAACGACTCCAAAGAGTAAAGCTTGAGACGAAAGAGAAGTGTCCCCGCCAATTCGAATTTTGCACATGCCGCTGCGCGAAAAAACCATGGTCCTTTAAAGGACCATACTTGTTGATAGAGCTGACGACTCCGTTTTGCGATTATTTCTAGTTCAGTCTATTTTTAGCCAACTTTTGTAAGCAAGGGCTCAATTTTTATAGCACATTTTTTTAACAACTTTCAACGCTTAACAAAATGGCATTATTGGATTTTTGTAGTTTACTTTTTTATTTCCGAGAAACAGCCTCTCAAAAAATAATCGCAAAGTAGTTTTCCATTTTCGGGCTTGCGATTATTTTTTGAGGAGTTTTGTTTCGTAATAATTTTGATATAATTTTGACTAGATGTTATATACCAAAATGTAGCCCAATTGAAGTTAGCTGAGGATGTGAAATTTGTTTAACCATACGTTTTCATCATCATCATCAGAATTGAGCCGAAACATGACAGAAATGACAAACAGAAAAATAAATTTACGTCATGTTTTCGCTCAATTTTGACGCTGGTGATGAAAACGTATGGTTAAACAAACTTTACATTCCTCAGCTGACTTTAATTGAGCTATATTTTGGTATATAACATCTAGTTGAAATTATATCAAAATGTTTACGAAAAAAAAACACTCAAAAAAATAATCGCAAGCCCAAAAATGAAAAACTCCTTTGCTATTATTTTCTTGAGAGGCTGCTTTTTCGGAAAGAAAAAAGTGAACTACAAAATTCCGACGCTACTGTCATATACCCCCCCCCCCAAAGCTACTGTAATATACCCCCCAACCCAAAATCGACTTTTTTGGAGTGTCTAAAAACCATTTTTATGCAATAATTTTGCCATAAAAAGACCAGAAAAGCAGTTTAAAGGGATTATGGGGCTAGACTTTACTTTGTCCCCCCCACGGCTGACCCACTTTCGAGGTGAATTTTTGAAAACCGATTGCATATTCGTGTTTCTCGACCCGGATTTTTACGGGAAATGATCATCAGATTCTGTGAAAGTGAAAAAAAATTTTTGGGATTTGCCTTGGTCCCCCAAGGTGAAATTTTAGAAAAATTTGAAAAAAAAATATTTTTTAAATTGGCGCCTTTTGAATTTTAAAGGGATTAAGGGCTGTATTGGGAGGGGAAGGGAATAAAGGGGCCCTAATCACACAAGGCCCCTAACAAGAAGATGTTGAACATAGTTTTGAATACTGGGCCTACCGCATAAATAAACTCTGGTATGCATGCTTTTTCATGCATCCAGAGTCACTTTCGAGTGATTTGTGTCTAAGGTATGTGGGTGTGCGCATCTCAACTCCAAGCCCCAAGCCCCCTGCGCCCCCTTCGGGGCGCAGGGGCTTGAGAGTTAGAGATGCGCGCACTCACTTACCTTAGATATAATTCCGAGAAGTACTCTTGATCAAAAAATGCGTATAGAGTCTCTTTTTGCCACAGCCCAGTTGAAAAACATGGTGAGGCAGTCGAAGAATACATATATTTACTTTTCTATTGTTCTGCCATAAAAGTGGCCCCCTTTTATTCCCTTCCCCTCCCAATACAGCCCTTAATCCTTTAAAATTCAAGAGGCGAAATTTAAAAAAAAATTTCAAATTTTTCTAAAATTTTACCTTGGGGGACCAAGGCAAATCCCAAAAAAAAATTTTTCACTTTCACAGAATCTGATGATCATTTCCCGTAAAAATCCGGGTCGAGAAACACGAATATGCAATCGGTTTTTGGAAATTCACTTCGAAAGTGGGTCAGCCGTGGGGGGGACCAAGTAAAGTGTTACCGATTATGGGTTGTATTGGGAGGGGAAGGTAATAATACAGGGGCCACTTTTTTTAGCTGCTTTACCATGTTTTTCGACTCGGGCCGTGGCAAAAATAGACTCTGTATGCATTTTATGATCAAGTGTGCTTCTCGGAATCATGTATAAGGTATGTGGGTGTGCGCATCTCAACTCTAAGCCAGTGGTGTTTCGGTAAATTTTGTTGTAACGTAAAAAGTTGGAAGCTAACCCACTGCGCTACACGTGTAGAACTTAGAGAAATAGTCGTAATTTGACCTATATGTAACAGATTTCAACCGAAACATACCAAAACACCACTTTCATTGATTTTATTTTCCAACTTTTTTACTTTTTTCTTGAAAGTTCTTATTACGAAAATGAGCACAATCTCCTAGCGATCATTTTGAGTACAAACTTTCTAGAAAATATATAAAATATTTCTCAACTAAATCAATTTCTGATTATTTTGTGGAGTGTGGGGGAGGTTATGGTTATATATTCCGCCGCATATATTCCGCCAACATATATTCCGCCAGCATATATTCCGCCACATATATTCGCCACATGCATTTCGCAGCAATTTGAATTCGCTTAACCCAACAAAAAGTAGACAAAAATTCCGTTAAATTTTGAATTCCAGTAGTGTTTCAAAATTCATAGGCGTAGAATCATTGGCATAGCTATAAGTGATGTAGTGAAGGGCACAGTTATAGACATAGTCATTATTTTTGGTTTTTGTCAGTCAATTTTAGGTTAGGAACAGTGGTTTGTTTTTGATTTGGACTGTTTTATTTCTAGGCCATCGATAACTACCTAGCGAGGGACACCTATCCAAGGTTTTTCGCTTCGGATGGGGAAAATCTCTATTGAGGTGGGTAAAATCACAATTTTGGTAGAATCCTGTTTGAACTTATGCAAAACATGGTATGAACTTATCAACACCATAGAAACTGAGGTAGTCCTCCTCCTCTATGTGGATGTCCAGCTAGACGGCTTGAGTACACTATGCAAATTTGGCTAACAGAAACTCATTTTTAATCTTCACTAATGAACTCAGAACATCGTTTTATGCAAAAAAAAGGCGGTTAAAATGCGCGCACACACATACCTGAGACATAAATCATGCACGTGGCGGAATATATGTTGGCGGAATATATAACATAACCGTGGGGAAGCTATAGTGTATCAACATGAATGATCAAAAATAACAGAGCAGACACGGGAATCGACCTGAGATCGACAATCACCACACAGCGCTACTATACCACTGAACCATTAGGCCACTTATATCAAACTTGTTTTTTTACTTCGATATACCAACAATATATAATTCAGAAAGTATTTTTGGAGTAAAAAAGTGTCTCGTGCGCGTTTGAATCGCCAAATTCTCATTGTCATCAACAATTATGGTCCTTTAATTCCCGGAAACGCCCACTTTTATGCCGCGCCGTTTTGATACCGGGGTTATTTTGATGCGGCCGTTTTGATGCCGGAACAATTTGATGCCGGGACATTTTGATGCCGCACCAAATTAGTCCTGCCACACGAAAGTAATAGGCTGACGGAATACCTTATTACAGAAAATACGGTACCTCACTGCCGAATACTGAAACCTGCTTTGGATACCCGCGGGACAGTTGGATATCCGCCTGGATGGCCTGAAAAATAAAGTTTGGCTAAATTTAAAAACGAACTGAGATATCATACGTGAACTGTGTGAGGAACAGGGTTTGATAAAACAGCTAAATGGAGCTATACCCCCACATCTCAATTTTTCCTTGTCCCCCTGTTGTTTTATTGTGACCTTATAGGCTTTAGGCTCATGCAAAAAAAATCACAAAAAAACAACAACAAGGGAACAAAGGCAAAAATGTGGGGTATAGTTCAAGTGCTCCGATAAAACCAAATTTGAGGTCCTTTCCACCCTACAGGCCAGTATCTGGGTGGGTACCTTGGTCATGTGCATATTGGTAAGTCCAAAACCCCGATTTTAGCTACCCGAATCCCGAAATCTCTTAGGTGGATACCACCTGATCTGGTGGATAGCTTAAAAATAAATTTCAGCCAAATCAAAAACGAGCCATGCTATTGTATCTGAAATAGTTATAGTAATTCGGTTTGATGATATCAAAATTACTCGATAGATACAGTTGCGGAAAAAAGTTACCGCCCGATCAGAAATTTCCACATTTTTTTGAGAAAAACTGTTTGAATTTAATTATTTTCAAACGGAAAGGGGAAACGAAATAGACAGTCTTGTAGAGAATTTCACGCTCTACAAAACTGGTATTTTTGTTCAAAAGATTCATTTAAAATTTACAGTAGCGGAAAAAAGTATTGGAGCAAGCACATATTTTTTGAAAATCATTGTGTAGCTTTCCAAATTCACAACATTCTACAATAATTTTCAACCAAGGAGGTTGCCCGCAATCTCAGCTACATTTTGAGCACAAATATGCCAAAAAAGTATATTTTTTGTTAGCATACCAATGCTATATGTGCAAAGCCACTCATTTCTGGGGTGGAAAAAAGTATTGCAGCAAGCGCTGTTTCGTTAATGTTTCAAGATTTTAGGAGTTGTTTGCTAGTTATTTTTAATGAGTTTTACAGCACTGTTTCTTAGCTACAATTTGATAGGTCAAACACTTCTTTTGATCATTCTGAGAAAAGTTATGACCATCAACAAAAAAGTGTCAATTTCTAGTCAAAATCAAAGTAAATCTAAGGAAAATGGTTGTTTGGTCACATAAATACTGACTTTTCTTAAAAGTTGAATATCATAATTTACCAGTTAATGCACTTTTTGGAAGCTTAATATTTTTTCTACAAAATGACATGTCAGCTTTTTCATAAGAATTGCACAGGGCTGAGAAACGGACGGTTGAAGTTGAAAGAAGTGAAAATGTCTCAAAATAAGGCAAAAATAGATGTTTTTCACTTCTTTCAACTTCAACCGTCCGTTTTCTCAGCCCTGTGCAATTCTTATGAAAAAGCTGACATGTCATTTTGTAGAAAAAATATTAAGCTTCCAAAAAGTGCATTAACTGGTAAATTATGATATTCAAACTTTAAGAAAATCAGTATTTATGTGACCAAACACCCCCAGAAATGAGTGGCTTTGCATATAGCATTGGTATGCTAACAAAAATTAATCTTTTTGGCATATTTGTGCTCAAAATGTAGCTGAGATTGCGGGCAACCTCCTTGGTTGAAAATTATTGTAGAATGTTGTGAATTTGGAAAGCTACACAATGATTTTCAAAAAATATGTGCTTGCTCCATACTTTTTTCCGCTACTGTATGCAAAAAAATCGCAAAGTTTGAAACAATGCAAAAAATAAGGTCACGAAAAAAGTTACCGCCCGATAACATTTTGATCTTTTTACATGCTTGTCTTCAATGGTGAAAGATTACAGCATACATTTTTAAGAGCCTGAATTTTAGCTGCAATTTAGAAGGTCAAGCTTTGCTTTAAGTTGTTCTGAGAAAACTTATGACCATCAACCTAAAAGTGTCGACTTTTAGTCAAAATCAAAGTAAATGTAAGGAAAATGGTTGTTTCGGTCACGTAAATACCAGCTATTCTTGAAAATTTTAATATCAAAAGCTAGAATTTAATGCATTTTCTAAAAGCTCTTTTATTTATCTACAAAATGGCATGTCGACTGCTCTTTTAGAATTAGACAGGGCTAAGAAACGGATGGTTGAAGTTGGAAAAAAACAAAAAATGTACCAAAATGAAGTAAAAGAGGATTTTATAACTCTTCCAACTTCAACCATCCGTTTCTTAGCCCTGTCTAATTCTAAAAGAGCAGTCGACATGCCATTTTGTAGATAAATAAAAGAGCTTTTAGAAAATGCATTAAATGCTAGCTTTTGATATTAAAATTTTCAAGAATAGCTGGTATTTACGTGACCGAACAACCATTTTCCTTACATTTACTTTGATTTTGACTAAAAGTCTACACTTTTATGTTGATGGTCATAAGTTTTCTCAGAACAGCGATTTTTTTGCATAAATTTTAAATGAATCTTTTGAACAAAAATACCAGTTTTGTAGAGCGTGAAATTCTCTACAAGACTGTCTATTTCGTTTTCCCTTTCCGTTTGAAAAATAATTAAATTCAAACAGTTTTCTCTCAAAAAATGTGGAAATTCTGATCGGCGGTAACTTTTTTCCGCAACTGTATCACCCGACATATATCACCCTCAGAGATATCTGCCTATTTCCTACCCAAGACAAATCCAAACACCGATTCTTTCTACTTTTATCCTCTGCAATGTGGAATGTGCTGGTTTCGGTCTCAAAACGGCCAACCATTGGCTATTTAGTGCATAGTCTCACTTATTCCAGTTTTCATGCTGATATATAAATATCTTTGCATGGCAGGACGAGTTTGGTGCGGCATCAAAATGGCGGGCATCAAAATGTCCCGTACCGCTTAATTCCATAGCGATTGGGTCAGACACTTTTTTAGTCCACTTCACAGTGCACAATACAAATAAATTTCCCGACTAAGCTAAGTGTTTCTAGACACGCCAATCGCTACACAAAGTTTTAGACCGGGACCATCAGTGATCTCATTTCGCAAAAATTAACATAGCAAAAAAGGAAAGTAAGGTACAAAAACCAGTTTCTCAAAATTTATTTGACTCATAACAGCAGCAATAAGAGGACATATGAAAATAGAACGACTTGTAGCGATTTATCAATTACTCTTAGATGGTCTCCTTAACTCCATTGACATGCTCAGAAATAGTTGCCACCACTGTTTCGCTTCTGGGTTTTGATGCCTGAAAATATATAGCCATCGCATCTTTTAACAAACTAATAGATAGAAGACAAATCTGACCTTTGAGATATACCAAGCATGGCAGGTGTGTTCATAAATCCAGCTCCTGCAATCGGGCTCTCCAATTCACCTCTCATTGCAAAAATATCCTGAAATTGATTGACACCATCTAACCCAGCTCGGTCACCACTTCTTCCACGCCCAGTCGGTCTGTTGTTAAACAAATCCTAAACAAGAGCTTTAATGGAAAAGAAATAACCAGAATTCACCATATCATTGTTGATCGGAGTACTGGTGGCACAACCTAGGAATGAAAGCGTGTGTATCGGCGTGGCACCATTCAGACTCGGAAACATATTGGATGCTCTCCCTAAAAAAGCATGCTAACAGGACTTTTAGTGTACCCGAGGTACAAAGGCTCGACGCACCTGACTTAGAGGAAGAAGCAAGTTTTTGACGCATCTGATGAAGCTCTAAATCGCGTTCGGCAAGCCTAGAAACAAGGTCACAATAAATTGAAAGCGTCCCAAGAACCCTACAATGACTCGATGGCCTTGGAATGCTCGACTTGCTTCTCGATCTCCGACTTCAACTTTTTGCGCTCGGCCGCAAATGATCGCTCAATTCTGTCCGCTTGCTAACTTCTGCTTGCCGCTAATTTCACGTACTTCATGGCCTTGGTTGCCTGAAATAATTTAACGATTGTTATCACTTTCAAAACAAAAAAATTCAATGCTAACCTTTTCATTGTTATGTTTCTGAAGACTTGCTCTAAACACAAACTGTGGTTCAGCAGCAAACAAAACAATTTCGGGTGTTTACCTGTGCTGGCTTTGGAAGTCGAGTACTGATTTCATATTTTGCGAATATTGAGTGGCCAGATCACGAGGACTGCGGAAAAACATTTGAATCTCAGGCTTCAGATCTCGATTGATTTTCTACATAGCTACACGTCTTACTGCACACTTGACAAGTATTTGATCTGTTGCTGGAGTCGAATTGACATTGTTTTCTAAAAGCAGAACAACAACATTGAAAAGCGCATTGGAGATGCAAACCTCGTTTCAGACAGTTACGCAAAACAGATGTCCACAAGAACTGAAGTAAAAAGACGGCGGATGATTGGTGGCTGCAGAGGACACACGAAGCACAGATTGCAATGCACAAAGTCCATTTTGCCTTATCGTTTATGAAATATCTGCCTACAATAAAAACCGTTACGGAAAATACAATTTTCATGTGAAAGCGGCCAGCAATAGAGTGCGACAATTTAGGTTGCGACAATCCAAATTGATTGAAATACTTTTCAACCCCGAAATGGTCTTTTCCTGCCTCATAAGGCTCTTTTCCTCAACTTTTTGAACCTCATTGAAGAGCTATTGCCGTCTACGACAACGGTTGTCCCCCGCCAATTCAAATTTTTTTCTAAATCGTTGGATTTACGTACAGATTTTTCAACTTGGTTTCAAACAAAACTATACCTAAAATTAGGGAAACGGTAAATTCGCCCACAGTAAATTCGCCACGGTAAATTCGGGCTGTACCGAAGAATTTAAAAAACTATTTGCTAAAAGGCACATTTGCTAAAAAAACTTTTGCTTAAATTTTTTTTGCTTATAGCATATTTGCTAGAGGCACATTTGCTAAAAATTTTTTGCTAAAGGCACATTTGCTGAAAAAAAATTTGCTAAAGGCACACTTGGAAAAATTTTTTTTGTTAAAGGCCTTTTCTGGTTCCTTTTGTGTCACAACCCTAAGGTACTTCGAAAAATGCAGGTACAATGAATCGATCTTGTGACCTAAAAATTGACCTATCGCACTCACCATCGCATCACCGTAAACCCCAAGTGCACCTCCTCCCTAAGTGCACGACCTGGATAGTACCAAACCATTTGAATAGTGCTCACATTATCTGGACCGGCTCTAACCACCTCATGGTTCCTAATCTCCTGGATACTGCTCCAACCATCTATATGGTACCCCAACCCCCTGTAGGGTACTGAAACTACCGAATCCTACTTTTCAACGATCTAGAAAAATAAAACATACAGATGGAATCGAACCTGTGACATGAAAAAGCAAAAAACTGAATTCCCCAATTTGGGTATGATTACCGGGTACAACCGAAACAAGTGGTCGTCCACTTGGATCAAAAATTTTTTTACGTTTTTAATGTTCCAAACCTGTTTTCTGGACTAATTCGGACATGCTGAAGATGGTTTGATAGTGGTAAAACTCCGTTTTCTCGGGTATATTTTGAGTAGTGGGAGACGATTGATTGTACAAAAACTCAATTTTACCAAAACTAAATTTTTTTTGACAAAATGGTATTTTACCATTATCAAACCTTCTTCAGCATGTCCGAATTAGTCCAGAAAACAGGTTTTGGAACATTAAAAACGTAAAAAAATTTTTGATCCAAGTGGACGACCACTTGGTTTGGTTGTACCCAGGTAATCATACCAAAATTTGGGAACTCAGTTTTTCGCTTTTTTCATGTCACAGGTTTGATTCCGCCACTGCAAATTGCGCCAATGCAGATTGCGCCAAAATCAAATTGCGCATATGTACGGTATAGCAACAACTCGCTACAACAAATGACTCGCTACAACGACTCGCTACACATGCGACTCGCTACAACGACTCGCTACACATTCAACTCGCTACAACGACTCGCTACAGCAATTTTTTTAAATGTCTTATATTTTATCAAAACAATTATTTTTTTATACTTACAGTAGCGGACAAAAATAATGTACACCTGTACAAAAATCTAAGTTTTGGTAAAGTTCTAGTATCTCCTGGCAAAATTTTGTCCGGCAAAAACATTTTAAGTGTATTTTTAAGCAAGGAACATGATTCTGCAAAAAAAATTCATTCTTGAGGCACAATTTCATTCTACAGCCACTTTTTCACGACTAGTCCATTTTGGGACGGACAAAAGTAAATGTAACACCTTTGATTTTTAAGTTACTTCGTAGCATAACCATTTGCATCAATAACAGCTTCACAATGTAAGCCCTGAATCTTGGCTGCAATTTGGTGGGTCAAACTCTTCTTTTTGATTATTCCGAAAAAAGTTATGCCCATCAACAAAAAAGTGTCGATTTCCAGTCAAATAAAGGAAAATCTAAGGAAAATGACTGTTTAGCCACATAAATTATAGCTTTTCTCAAAAAATGTCGATGAAAAGATAACATCCATTGCACCATTCGAAAGCTCTTTGATTTCTCCACAAAATGACATGTCGACAGTTTTTTTTAGAAAAATACAGGGCTGAGAAACGGACGGTTGTATTCAGACAGACAAAAAAAGGCTAAAAAAGGCAAAAGAGAGGTTTTTTACCTTTTTTAACTTCAACCGTCCGTTTCTCAGCCCTGTATTTTTCTAAAAAAAACTGTCGACATGTCATTTTGTGGAGAAATCCAAGAGCTTTCGAATGGTGCAATGGATGTTATCTTTTCATCAACATTTTGTTGAGAAAAGCTATAATTTATGTGGCTAAACAGTCATTTTCCTTAGATTTTCCTTTATTTTGACTGGAAATCGACACTTTTTTGTTGATGGGCATAACTTTTTTCGGATAATCAAAAAGAAGAGTTTGACCCACCAAATTGCAGCCAAGATTCAGGGCTTACATTGTGAAGCTGTTATTGATGCAAATGGTTATGCTACGAAGTACTACCTTAAAAATCAAAGGTGTTACATTACTTTTGTCCGTCCCAAAATGGACTAGTCGTGAAAAAGTGGCTGTAGAATGAAATTGTGCCCTCAAGAATGAATTTTTTTGCAGAATCATGTTCCTTGCTTAAAAATACACTTAAATGTTTTTGCCGGACAAAATTTTGCCAGGAGATACTAGAACTTTACCAAACTTAGATTTTTGTACAGGTGTTACATTATTTTTGTCCGCTACTGTAGGCGTAACCTTAGTACAGGGTGAGCCAGCGAATGTTAGGACGGACTTAAATGTGTGGGTTTTGAAACATAAATTCTGTCCCTTTACGATAAGTAAGTAAGCGGTAGATAAATTTATTTATGGCGAATTCATCTAGGATAGATTTATAAATTGAAAGATGCTCCAGATAGATTCTAATAAATCTTTTTTCACCCCAATCCATTGCAATGTAGAGTGTGCTGGTCTTTGGCCGCGAAGCGGCCAAATACCCTTGGTATTGTCGTCGCAAAAGGTGTGAAATAGGTGACAAGTGACAAAAGTTAGCTTAAAGAAAAATACTCTTTGAAGGGGGAGGTGGTAGTGCACTTGGGCTGCTGTGCTAACTTACTGGATACCTAGGTACGTTTAACTGAATGCTATCTTTTACTGGGTATCTCAACCTGAGTTTTACAATTCAAGTATATCACTTAGACTCATGTGTACCACCAAATGAATACTGTCACCCGGTAGGTAACTAGCTCACAAAAAATACCGAACAATTTTTGAAATTTGCCAATTTCTTGGAACTTAGGCATATTTTTAGACGCAGGGTAGGCCACCGCCACCGTAGGCCATCATAAGGGCTTAAATGTGTAGTTTGTATAATGAAAAACAAGGTAAGAAAAAAACCCAAAAATTCTGTAGCGAGTTGAATGTGTAGCGAGTCGTTGTAGCGAGTCGCATGTGTAGCGAGTCGTTGTAGCGAGTCATTTGTTGTAGCGAGTCGTACGTCAGTCCATATGTACATTGTATATTGCGCTTAAATTAAATAGCGCCAATATCAAATTTACATTCCTACTGAATTATTTCGAATTTTTTTTGAAAAATGCAGGCCATAGTTTATGGTGTAACGGCAGAGGACACACAATCACGACAAATTTCATCGATAACCATCTACACAACTACATTTTTATTTTGGGAAACACGTAACAACAAAACAACAACAACAAATCTATGATTCAATGACTGTGATACTTCTCAAGATGTGCTCCGATTGAGACCAAAAATTCCATTCGAGGCAGCCCTTGTCCATTCGCGTAATTGATAGCTAGCTTCTGAATTTGACTTCCGGAGTAGATGGCTCTCTGAGACCTCATTCCACCTGTCACACGCGCCAGTGATTATGTATACGACTAAACATAACAACTCATATACGATGCGCAACTAAAAATAATAAAAGACTTACATTTCAATCTTCTGCCGTATTTTCTCCTCATCTGTCTGAAGCTTGAGGATTACATCTGTGAGTGAAGGACTATCATGGCTGAAGTACTCGTTAAACTGCCCATTCCAGTTCTCTTTCTATTCTATTTTGTTCTGTTCTATTTTTTCTTGTGCACCTCCAGGTCCATTTGCCATCGCATTTGCGCACTCTACGAAATCTCATTGAAAAGCCATTGCAGAAGCCAAGGACATTGCCCCATTCAGTATTGAATTGTCTGACCATTTTGCTAAAAATTATTATAATAAAAACATGAAAACAGGGTGGAACGAGAATTTTGGAGAAATTAGTGTAACAGAGACGTTTAACAATACTGTGCAATTATAGCGCAATTTGATTTGGCGCAATCTGCATTGGCACAATTTGATTTTGGCGCAATTTGCAGTGGCGCAATCTGATTTTGGCGCAATTTGCAGTGGCGCAATTTGATTTTGGCGCAATTTGATTTTGGCGCAATCTGCATTGGCGCAATTTGATTTTGGCGCAATCTGCATTGGCGCAATTTGCAGTGGCGCAATTTGAATGTGGCGCAATCTGAATAGGCGCAATCTGAATAGGCGCAATTTGAAATGGCGCAATCGTCGGCTGCCCATTTTTCCAACATATATCTCTCTACAGTCGATGCTCCCAATAACAATCCCAAAAGTTCGTTCCCGTCTAGGGTCCGACACTTTTTTTAGCCCATTTTTTCAAATTTTTTCCATTTCTGTTTTAACAGTCTGGTCGCAAATATCGTAAGGATTCCGATTTTGCCGATCATTTTTGCAGAAAACAATGATTTTGACATTTAAAAAGCAAAAACTCCCATTAACATACACCTATTTTGGATTTTGGTGTATGTTAATGGGAGTTTTTGCTTTTTAAATGTCGAAATCATTGTTTTCTGCGAAAATGATCGGCAAATTCGGAATCCTTGCGATATTTGCGACCAGACTGTCAAAACAGAAAAGGAAAAATTTGAAAAAATGGGGCTAAAAAAGTGTCGGACCCTAGGCGGGAACGAACTTTTGGGGTGTATGTTATTGGGAGCGTCGACTGTACATATATCTCACCACGTATTAAGTCCGCCAGTGAACCTGTATGATCCAGTGCCATCGAAAAAAAAGAAGATACCGAAGGCCAGAACGGGGATGTTGTTGGGATCATCTGGGTGTCCTATCTACCAACAAAACCAAGTGGTTGTCTACTCAGATCAAAAAAATTTAACGTTTTGATGGTCCGAAACCCGTTTTCTACACTAATTCGAGCATTTTAAAGACAGTGTAACAATAGTAAATTTACGTTTGCAAGATTTACGAAAACTGTAAAAATACAGTCAAAACGTAATTTTACTATTGTCAAACCATCTTTAGAATGTTCAAATCAGTGCAGAAAAAAGGTTTTGGAACCCCAAAACGTAAAAACAAAATTTTGATCCAAGTGGACTTCCCCTCCCTCTTTCGCGACAAATTTAAAATTTGATGCGTAATTAAAATTTAAAAAATTTAGAATCGAAGAGGTGGTTGCAAAAGAAGAGATCCAATACCAAGTGGATGTGGTCAAAGATGAGCCTGACCGCCTTGGCACAGTGAATATTTTCACCTCTCTGTTTCGGCGAAGAAGTTCGACAGAGAGGCCACGGTCTGCCTTGCCATTTCTTCAGCAATCAGTGCGTCCCTCCTCCTCTCTTCGCAACGACACCTTTAACATCAAGCGTAAATGGTCTGCTGATGCTAAGAATGTGGATATTTTGGATTTGCTGCGTCGTTCTTCCAACACTGCATCAGTTGGGAATCAATTCACAGACTCCACCCTAAAATACCCAGTGATGCACTGGATGGACTGAGCCAGGAAGAGCGAGATCATATATTCAAAGTCTTGGCAGCTTCTAGCAGTCAAACCTCAAACCTAGGACTGCACACTCAACCTACTCCAGAGCAGTCCAGAAGGTTTGTTCATTACCCTATTTACTCTAACGGACGGCACCCTTGCATTCAAAACCATGTTCTTGGCATCCCTGTTTGAGAACTTCTCTCAGGCAAGTTACATCCATTTTGTAGCTAGTGAGAGACCTACATAATGAGTGGTAAATTGATTATGAGAAGTCTTCAGAAAATGGGTCCGAATTGCAATGCCACAAGGACGTTTTTTTTAATTTAGGAAGGGGGAGTTTATCAGAGTACGTATTTTCTGTAATAAGTCTCCCCTCGCTAATAACTCTCCCCCTAAATGGACCTGATATCTCAGTATAGACAAAATATTTGGCAAATCTGTTTTTCGCGTTTTCTTAATTATCACGAGTTTTCCTTATCCACTTTTCAGATTTTGGTTGAGCACCCAAAAATCTCAAAAATCGTCCTCAAAATTTTCGCACTTTTTTGAGATTGAATAATAACTCGCCCGGAGGACATAATACAGAGAATACGGTAAATAGGGGTAATTTTCTAAAAGTTTTGATTTCAGGAGCTCATCAGCTATGCACAGTCTTCCAGAAATGGTTGACCTTGAGGAAGAAGAACGCCAGCACATAGAAAAAGTAATTCAGAAGGCTGAGAGGAGAGAAGCTCCTTATGTGCTCAGTAGAACAATGTCTGGTGCTAGCGAGACCAGTCGGCGGAACTCGCCCATTCGGCGTCTCCCATCTATTGACACAGATCAGCAGCAGTGGCAACCAAAGGTTGATCTTTCCAATCAAGTTGTCACTCAAGACGAATTAGACTACATCGCCAGAGTAAATGCACTGGCAGAACAGACTCTGAAGCATGCTACTAACCAGAAAGTAGTAGAAAAGATTGAAGCCAAAGCAAGCCCAATCACTACTGGCTCTCTCTTTGGTGGATTCCGCTCAATGAAGACTGCACTCACAAAAGTGGTAAGTGGCACAGTTAGTGCAAATATAACTACTGCTAATGATATCCTCAAAACACCTCAACCGGAACAACCACAAGAAGCGGAAATAGAAGAAGAAGTGGCATATGCATCCAACGATCAAGATGTTTCACTTAGTTCAAGCGAGTCTGAAATGGATCAGCAACCTCAGGCAGAACAAGAAGTTATAGCTATAACTGAAGTTACCGAAGAAATCGTTGCTGTAGAACCAGAGCAGCGGCCTCCAGAGCAGGTAAAATTAACTAAAGAAGAATTGGAGCATATCCAAAAAATGGCTGAAATGGCTGAGCAGTGGGACAGAGACCTTCCTTCTCAAAAGTTCTGGCAACCTACACCTTTGTTGACTGATTTAGTTGAAGTGGCACCCGAAAAAGAGTTAGAACAAAGTGGCTTTGCAGCCAGGTTTAAAGCAGTCAACCTGTCGAGTAGCTTGAAATCAGCCATTGGAAAAACTGTCAAAGAATTGGGCTTAAAGGAAGAACCAGCCAGGAAAGAGCAAATGAACATGACCTCTTCATCTACTGAAACAGATTCGGGAGTGGAATTTTCAGAGGCTGAATTGGAACACATCCAAAGGGTGGAGGAGATGGCCAAGATGGAGTCCACTGCAACTTACACGCCCTTTCCCCGGAGTTCTGGAGTCAAGGCTTGCAAGAAGACGTCAGTAAGAAGGAGTCACTAGATTCGGGTACATCAGATGGTTGTGGTATAGAAGAGTTAAGAGCTGCTGCCAGATTAAAGGAAGATGTAGCAGAAAGTGCCAGACTGGTAGCAGAAGATATCTCCTGGTTTAAAGAAGAGTTAGACAGGATGAATGAGTCCCTCCAGCAAGAAATGAGCGTTGAACATAAACAATGTGGGTTTTAATTTTTTCTTATGTTACATAGGTAAATTAGTACAGTTTAGTACCGCTTTTGTGTACACCCAAAAGTTCGTTCCCGCCTAGAGTCCGACACTTTTTTACTTAAATTTTAAAGAATTTTCAAATTCTGATTCATCAGCCTGGTCCAAAATATCGCAGGGATTCCGATTTTGCCAGTCGTTTTTGATCAACGCGACAGTTTTTATATCTAGAACCGCGAATCCCGCTTTAGTGTACACCTTAATTCTAAAAAGGTGTACACTAACAAGGAAGGGACACTGACTGTGACCTGGGGTTTTTTCGATGTGACTTTTTTTCGGGCAGTCTTGTAGAGCGTGCCCAAGTTCCCTATGAAACTGGCTCCCCAGCTCTGCGACCCACAAAAAGCAGGACAGCCAACACTCCAAACATCTAAAAACACCTCGATACTCGTATCATGGTTTTTTCCGCAGTTCAACCATGCAACTTTTTTTTCTGTTCAAATCATTTATTTTTGTACTATTTTTTCTAACATTGACAATCTCTTTTACAGCTGAACACATCCGAATTGAAAAATCGAGTTCTGCAAGCATAACTTCCATCACAGTTCAGCAGTCTTCACCTCAGCCAGTATTGCCAGCAGTAGTGTCACTAACTCCAGTTGACGTTTTACACCAATACTACCACGACCACCAAAAACAACAAGAGCCGCCTGAAATTGAAGAGCCAAAGTGGAGTGGGCAATATTCCCTCTAACTTCTTTAAATGACAACAACAGCAGTAGCAGCCAACAGGAAGGGATGCATCGGGAGCAGCAGGAAATGCCCTTCATACTCCCAGCTATTCCAATAGTGCCACTGGCTTCCAACAACCTGAGGGGGAGCATGGAACAAGAGAGTGGCACACCACCACCCCGCTCTATTGATTGGGCCAGAGAGCCTGAGAGCACTAGCCTGCCTTTGTCAGAGAGACTGACAGAGCAGCCAGCAGTCCCTATTGCACAATCCCTGCTGTCTCATTCTCTCCCTGCTTGTTCGATACCCACGGCTCATTACCTCATTTGGAGGAATTGGCCGAAAATATTTTTACTATTGATGGAAATGATTCGGCGGCAGCAGAAGCAGGTTTGTGCCAACCATTAGAACATTCTGACACTACTACTTCTGAAGGCAAAAAATCGGAAGAAAGTTTCGAGCAGCTAAGAGAATATTCTCCACCTCTCGAGCAGTCTTCCAGGTTGGTGTTTTGCTTTGCTTGGAACATAATATGGATTATACCCTATGTCTCAAAATATCAAGACCTATTTTATTTATTTTTTAAATTTAACGTATTTTTGAAAATAATTGATCACACTGGTATACATTACCTGATCAACTTTTTCAGTGGTTAAAACTGAAAATACCCTTCAAAATATGTAAACCCCTTTCTCAAATATTTAAAACTCATTGTTTTCGTAGCTTTCTTGAATATTTCAATTTTTGCACTAGCATGTAGCCTCACGATTCTAAAGCTACGTTCACATAATCCGAAAATTCCGCACCCACACTCGCCCCACAACCGCACCATACCCAGATCCACACTCGTATTCACAATTAAATTTGAACTAGTCAAAAGTGACGAGTGTGGGTGTGGGATTTTTCAGTGTTCACAAATAGAGTTTGGGTGTGGGTGTGGGTCTGAGCGCTATTGTGGGCACTTGTGCACTTCAGGGGCGCCTTATTATTATTAACTGTGATTATTAAGTGTTTTTAAGTACAGTCAACCCTCGATTTAACGGCCCCTACCTCAAGTTCGTTCCCGCCTAGGGTCCGACACTTTTTTAGTTCGATCTTCGAATTGTTTTGCGAGTTGTCTTCGGCTGATCCAGTCCGAAATTTCGTAAGAATTTCGATTTTGCCGATCCTTTTTCATATAAAATATGGTTTTTGCCGAAAGGATCCGCGGGTGCTCGATTTAACGGCCTTCTTATTAAAATGAGAGGGCCGTTAAATTGAGTACCCGCGGATCTTTTCGGCAAAACTATTTTTTATTTGAAAAATGATCGGCAAAATCGAAATCCTTACGATATTTTGAACTGGACTAGCCAAAGACAACTCGCAAAATAGTTCAAAATCAGGGTTAAAAAATTGTCGGACCCTAGGCGGGAACGAACCTGAGGTGGAGGCCGTTAAATCGAGGGTTGACTGTATCCTAATTTATTTTTATACGCTAAAAACGATCAAAAACTTGTTTTCAAGACATTTACCTTACTAAAAAGTGAAGTTTTTGCAGAAAATTTCCTTACCGAAATTTGACTTTTTATAGCTGTTTACAGTTAATAAAGAAGGGGCCCCCGAAGTGAACAAGTGACCTGTTGTGAACATGCCTTAACCTCGGATGAGCTATTAATTGGCTTGATGTGATTTTGAAAAATTGTGAAAATTTTATTTGTATGAAACTACTTTTTTCAAAACCAATTGTTCTTCTACTTTTACAGATCATATCGAGTCAGTTAAAAGCTCATCAGAAACTAGAATTGTAGGGCTACTTGCTAATGCAGAAAAAATTGAAAATCTTGAAGAAAACTACGAGAACAACGAGTCTTGAAAATTTGAGGTGGATTTACATGATTCGATGGGTGTTTCCCACTTACAGCCTTTTCACTTTAAGTTGAGTTTCGTGAAAGATTTAAAATACTATCTGAAAAACCCAGCAGTGTCCATACATCTGTTTTTCGTCAAAAATTAGTAATAAAAAATAAAAATATCAAGGGTTCAAAAGGTATGGTTCAAAAATTTCCCTTGTTAGTCAACTTAACCATGTTTTATAGTGAGACTGGCAGTAATTCCACTCCATCGTCCCATGATGCCCTCAGTCCAGCCTCTCCAACACCAGTGCAAGAGAAGGATATATTTTTTGCCACTCCAACTACACAAACCTTGGGCTTACAATCACCTGAAAGAACCCAACCCCTTATGCCATTGGCCAACTAGACTCATCAGATTCTTCACAGAATATTGCTGAAGCAGCTAGCCAGCCCGCTGCAAAGACTATTGGATTCGGTATGTTTGGCGGAGGCAAAGGAAAAAGTGGATTTGGTGGATTCGCATCCAAATTTGCTTCTGATGCCCTCAAAGGAGCCAAACAGGCAGGTGCTGCTGCTGCCGAAGCTGCCTCTAAAGCATCCAAAGCTGCGGCACAAGCGGCCTCAACAACTGGTTCCACAACATCTTTGCCTCAAATGGGTCTTACCTCAGCTGTCAACTCTTCCATGCCGGTTTGTTTTGCTTTCGATATAATGGCTGACAAATTTATGAGAAAGAACAAAAAAATGAATTAAAAGTAGGGTTATTTTTTAGAGATACAAAAAAGTTTTCATGTGAGCAAAAACAGTGTGCATTTTTCCTCTGCTAGTAGCCCATGGGTTACTATTTTACAGTTAAAACGAAGGTTCATTTTAGACAGGAAGGTTTGTATCATTCAGCCATCTGTCATCGTAGGCAGCATCGAAATTTAAAGCAAAATATGAGTTTTATTAGGGTTCAGTACAGGAATTGCTAGAGGCACTCTTTGCTTGCTTATAAAATTAAAATTCAAAAGAAAACACCAAATATCAACAATAAAAATACCAAAAATCTGCGCTGAACGTGCTGCTGGATTATTCTGTTAGAGATTCGGATCTTTTTTGAAAATTTAGAATTATTTTTTGTTTTTCAAGTCTCAATAGGCACTGGATAAAATGGCAATAACCAAATTGTGGAAATAACCAAATTGTACTTTATTTGGCAAAATGTACTTTATTTTGAAATTTTCAGTTTGGAAACAGTTTAACTGCACATTTTTAGCTAATTTTAAATGCTTTTACAAAACATGTTTTGAAAGCTTCCAACAAAAATGAAACAAAACTTATAAATAGCCTCCTAAACAAGCCACCTTTGATTCTAAGAAGGGAATTCATTTGACTAATGCCCATACTATTGGTTTTATGTGTCCTTCATTCATTTACTCTACTAATTACAGTCAGTGTCCCAGCAGGCTCACTCCTAGGATTACTCCTTTTTATTTTGCAGGGAATTAAAAATAAAAACAGAACTAGTCTCTCCTGCCACGCCATAAAGACACATCTCCCCATTCTCCATCCATTCTTGCTTATTCAAATGAGATGGATGTGTTGGCCATATTCAAATGAAAATGAATGAATGAAGAACATAAAACACAGGGCAAAGTAAATATAAACAAAAAAAGTCAAAGTTATTTCAGAGCCCTTCAACAAACAGTAGACCACAGTCGGCTATGGCTGGAGGAGGTATGTTTGACCAAACTTCTCCGTATACCTCGATGACCAGCCTAGTAGCACCTCCTGGTTTGGAGGGTCTGTCAGAAGAAGAACAGATGAAGATAATGGCCGTAATGCAGTGTGCTGAACTAGACATGGCGGCTGCGGACACAACTCCAGCAAAAATTAGTGTCTCCAAAACAATGGAAATTATTGGCAAAGAGACTTCCAATCTGGCTACAGTGTTAGTTTTTCTAAATTTTCGGTCATAAAAAAGGAAAATTTTTATTAGTAGGTCTTTAACTCATTTTACTATGCGTTAATTCATTTTTAGTCAGTAGGGGTTATTTGGAAACCTTTAAGATCGTAAATTTTTCAGTTGGTCTTAAGACATTAGAAAAAAGCAGTAAAAACATTTTTTGTAAGCAATTTAGTGATTAAATTTTAGTTCTTAATTTTTTTCGTAACACTCGAGTTTATACATAAGAAAAGCACATTTAAGTGAATAAAGTTAAAAAATTACAGTCAAACCTCATTTATCCAGCACCACCAAAAGTTCTTTCCCGCTTTGGATTCGACACTTTTTCAGCCCGATTTTTAAAACTTTTGCGTAAATATCGTCAGAATTCCGATTTCTAATATTTTTGTCTCTAAAAAAGCAAAAAACCGGTAATCCGGCATTTTTTTCAAAAAAGGTGCCGGATAAGCGAGTTTTTGCCTTTTTAATGATGAAATTGCAGGATTTTCAGAAAAAGGATCGGCGAAATCGGAATCCTTACGATATTTCCGACCAGACTGTAAAAACAAAACTGGCAAAAGTTTTCAAAAATTGGGTTAAAAAAAGTGTCGCACCCAAGGCGGGAACGAACTTTTGGGGGTGGCGTTATATCGAGGTTTGGCTGTAATAGAATGCTTTAAATTGCTAGCACCAAGGGGGTAAAATATCTTGCAAACATTTTTTTGTGTAAGTTAACTTTTCATATTGGACGGTACTTTTTTATGCCCGCAAATTACTTTTTTTTGCCCGCATATTTTTTTTCGTTCGTTCCGCTCGGCGCTACTGGAGAATCCGTTTCCACTTTTTGCCTTAGCCCCCTTTTTTTGCAAAGAACAGCTTGGTCCCCCTGTTGTTTCTTAATATGATCATGGTGATTAAGATGATTATGGTTGACATGATCACCTGAATAACCATGATCATATTAGAAAACAACATTTGCGGGCAAAAAAAGTAATTAGCGGCAGAAAAAAGTATTTTAGCGGGCAGAAAAAAATATTTTAGCGGGCAGAAAAAGTACCGTCTTTCATATTTCCACCTAGAATTTTTTTCAAGATGAGAAAAGTGCTCGTAGGCATACTTGCACGGGCGCCGGCGCTGGTGTGTGCCCGTAAAATTTTGAAAAATTGGGGTGCCGATTTTGAAAATTGCGCAGTCGGGCGCCGGCGCACGGCGCCCTTTTTCAGTGCTTTTTCATAACTTTTTAAATTATAGAAGTAGGCTTTTTAAACTGTGTTTTGTACTGATTTTCTTGGCCTTTTCAGCTTTTATGACACATACAACTTTAGTTCTCTCAAAAAATTTCAGATTTCGCAGAGTTAAATTTAAATAAAAATTAATCGAAATTAGAGTCTATTTTGGATTTACAGGACACGTACTTTAAAAAGCAAGAGCATTTTGACTTATAATAGCGAATTGATTGACGTGTAAAATATTTGAAATAAATAATTTGCATAGCTACTTTTCTTGTGTTTTTACTTGGCGCGCGGCGCCAATTTTTCATATTTTTCGCGCCGGCGCCAACTTTTTTGTAAACAGCGCCCGGCGCCGATTTTCTTGGTTGACAAGGCGCCCGGCGCCGATTTCCGGCGGCCGGCGCCGATTTTTTTGGCTGTGCAAGTATGCTCGTAGGTATTAAAAGCATTCTAAATATAGGAGTATGCAAAGTTCTCAAAAATCTCTTTTTTATTGATACCAAGCTTTTTAGGAAAGCAGCGAGTTCTATAAATCTGTCAGCACAACCTAATTTTGTTTCTGAGCTTACAAACACTTCTAAAAGACAATCCACCGAAGATGTGTTCGGACAGGGCTTGGGAGAGTTGTCGATTGAAGAACAAGAGCAGATATTAAGGGTGATGAGGATGGCCGAGGAACAAGATGACCCTGGTTTTGCTAATTCAGTAGCACAGTTTGTGCCACCTACAAAGGAAGTGGTAGAAAATGAGGCTGGTAAGCAGCCTTACTTTTTATTTAGAAAATCAAGAAAATAAAAGTAGAATGGTTTGTTATAAATACCATTTCATCCTAGAATTTTCGGTTTATCGTCTCAGAAATTTTGATTTTCTCGCTTCTGCGGGTCACTTTTTGGCGCGATTCTTGAAAAACTTTAAGTTGGATTATTCCCTTGAAAATAAAACAGAACTTCGCATAAAAATTCCTTCCAAACGTTGGATTTAGCTGGGGGTGAAATTTAAGGGCTACATTATATTAAGAGTTAACTCAAGTAGCCTTTTGACTTTCTTGGTTTCTCGGGCGAGATCTCGAATTTTCAGAGAACAGAGAATGGCGTTTCTTGTATATTTTCCCATTTCGCTCTTGGTTCTGACTCGACACTCTAACTGTCAAGACTAAAAACAAAATATTCTTTTTTATAAATGCAAATTTATCCCATTTTGTTGATTTAAGTCGAAAAGTTTACAATTTGCTGTCATGACCAGCAGTACCCTAAGCCAGTATTAGCAAAGTGCATTGTTTATGTGTGAGAATTTTCCCAGGGGAATACAATTGTTTCACGGCCCAACTCTCTCCATGGTGCTAAAATGCTGGAGGCTGTCAATAGGAATTAGGGGCCACTCTCCTCCCCATAAATAAATAAAGCCAGCAAGGGGGCAGTAGTAGTCTTTTAGTGAAACACCAAATGAAATGAGTCTCACCACAAAGCTAAACTTCAATTTCTTAAAATGGAAAGCATGTTG
Source organism: Ditylenchus dipsaci (assembly GCA_004194705.1). Lineage (NCBI taxonomy): Eukaryota > Metazoa > Nematoda > Chromadorea > Rhabditida > Anguinidae > Ditylenchus > Ditylenchus dipsaci. The sequence continues at coordinate 216,053 of SADC01000003.1, read as the reverse complement.
AAATGATCTTTGTCTTTGCAAAAGTAATTTTGCGGTAAATCGTCAAAGTAAAGGCTACGATAAAAGACAACTAAAACTAGATCCAGTACTTCTGCCGTTATCGAAAAATGACCAAAAAACATGCCCTGAAATACTTTTTTCTGCTCAACAAGGTAAAGCATTGTATCCAATGGCTGAGAGTCAATCTCAAGTTTTTGACGCGGGAAAGGCTGTAAATTTTTTTCGTCATTGAATTTTTTGCTCTTTTGGTCACATAGTTTTTTTCGTCACGTAGTTTTTTGGTCACATTTTGGTCACGTAGCTAAGATTCAGGGCTAGCCAATAAAAATTTTCCAGCCATAAATCTCTGAAAAAGTCTTGAAAAAAATGCGATACTCTCACTGTGCCTTTCACTCTGCCATTCATTCTAATGAGTGAATGGCAGAGTGAAAGGCAGAGTGAGAGTAAACGTATTTTTATCAAAGTTTTTTCAGAGGTTTGTGGCTGAAAAAATGCCATCGTGTAGCCTTGAAACTTAGCTACAAAATGACACCAACAGAATTTTTTTAAGTAGGGTAAACTCGGCACTGGATAAATTTTGACACCAGCGGCTAAGAAATAAGACAAAAGGGTGTGTTTCTACGCTTCGCGGCCAAAGACCAGCACACTCCACATTGCAAGTGAATGAGAACATGTGAATATGTGGTTGGGAACGAGTTTTTTCGACTCTGAGTTTTCCGGTGCCGAGTTTACCCGGAACCAAATTTTTTCATGAACGACAAAGTTTACATCCCTTCCCGCGTTAAAACAGGAGATTTGTTCTCAGTCATTAGAACGGGGCTGAAAAGAAATATATTTAAACAGTTTCTGATTTAAAATGTTTACTTTTCTCAAAAATTCTTGACTTCAAGTTCTCATTGGTGGATGTTCTTTTCGGGGTATTTTCGACTAATTTTGTATTTTTAGACTTAAGTAAGGGTATGCCAACGCATGTTAGGACGCGCTCAAACACGTTTTTATTACTTTTATGTAGCTAGGGAAACATGTTTGAGAACGCCCTAACATACGTCTAAATATGTCTAGCCTTGTCTAAGCCTAGACCTTAATTTAGCCTAGAATTATAAATCACCTAAAAATGACCCTAAAATACTCTGAAACCATCTTACTTTAATGATCTGAAGTCAATTTTTTCGAAAATTTGAAAACTATTATTTTTGTTCATTTTCGGAGTAAAAAGCTGTCCTCCGCCAATTCAGACATACGAAACTCGTGGCCGTAACAATGGTCCTGAAAGAGAAGAGCACGGTGAACCTGTGAGTGGTAAACTGCCCAAAGGTCATTAAAAAAATTAGATAAAAATACCGAAAGCATGATTTTGAATTCGGGCGAGATTTGCTCTATTAGATAGAATATTACCTAATAAAAACAGTAAAAAACTCAAAGAATAATATTACACTGTGAAACATACTGAACAAATAAGTTCAAATTTTTTTAGTGATCATCCATGAACAACTTAATGACAAAAATGGCAGCAAGACCCGTAAACTGTCTTTGGAAAGGAATACAATGCTCTCTACACTACCTGAACAGCTACAAGGGCAGGCAACAACAAGCAAAACTGAGCAGCCCAGCCACTCATCACCACCAATTGAGCAGAAAGCTAATGTGGAAAGTTCCCCGCAGTTGCGTTCTTTGCTGCTCAACAAGAACTGGAAGAAGAGGAAGAAGAAGCTGAAGTAGTGCAGCAAATCATGAGACAAAGATCTTACAGTTCACATGAAGAAGAGCCAGATTACAGCAATATCATGGAGAAATATGGCCATCCTAGCTTTGACTACGACGACGCTGCGCCTAATGAGACATCTGGCACGGAAAGCAAGATCAAACTGACCTGGTTGACTCACAGGATGACAGAAGATTTCCATAACTCCTCATGAACCAAGCCTTTTAAGTAGTGGTGACAATATGGCAGAAGTGGATGCAGTAGAGGAGGAGGAAGATCTTTGGATGCAGCCACAACATGAATACAAGGCAAGCTTTATTCATTTATAGTCATTTAATGGTATGGAGATAGAAAGTCGGATGCTGAAGTCGATAGTCATTTCGGAGTAGGTACTTTTGCCCCCTTTTCCAGTTTTTGAATTCGAGCCTTTTCGAGCGCATTTTTCACTTATTGGAAAATCATGTTTAAATTACTCTTAAGTAACTTTTATGTGATTAAAACGATAAGAAAGTCATTTTGTGACACTTTTCCACATAAAAAAACGATTTTTTAAAAAAAAATTTTTTGACCAAAAGCTGCTTTTTGACTTGGGGGACCAAGGTAAACCACCAGAAAAGGGTACTTGAATACCCCTAAGTCACTGAAAAAATGGAATTTGAACATAGTTTTGTTAACTGGGGCCTACCGCATAAAGAAACTCTGGTATGCATACATTTTTAGGACCTTATGTACTTTGGGGGGGGGGGCACCGATTTTTTCACCTCGGTTTTCCTTCAATTTTTACATGTTGATTCTAATAATCATAATAATTATGTTAACCGTCTCTTAGTGACCATAGAAAAATGTTGATTAAAGTGATCATGGTCAATTAAATCACCATAATTAACTTGATCACTATATAAAACGTAAAAATTTTGGTGAAAAAATCGGTGCCCCCCCCAAAGTACATAAGGTCCCATTTTTATGCATCCAGAGTCACTTTCGAGTGATTTGCGTCTAAGGTATGTGGGTGTGCGCATCTCAACTCCAAGCAACCAAGCCCCCTGCTCCCCGAAGGGGCGCAGGGGCTTGGTTGGTTAGAGATGCGCGCACTCACTTACCTTAGACATAATTCTGAGTCAGACTCTTGATTAAAAATGCATATAGTGGCTCTCTTTGCCCAGCTCCAGTGACCAAAACGGGGTAGAATACCTTAATACAAGGTTATTTACCTTGGTCCCCAAGGTAAAAGTCATATTTTGGTCAAAAATTTTTTTTCAAAAAATCAATTTTTTATGTGGAAAAGTGTCACAAAATAATTTTCTTATCGTTTTAAGCACATAAAAGTCACTTAAAAGTCATTTAAACATGATTTTTAAATAAGTGAAAAATTCAGCCTGAAAAATACTGACGAATCGATTGGAAACATTTCCAGGATCGCAACCTATAAATGGGGCTCAATTTGAATTTAAACGATTTCAATGCAGGCCCAGATACGGAAAAGAGGTACACCTTCCCCCGCCCCCATTTTAAAGATTACGACATCCGAATTATCAAAATTGACATTACTATAAAGTAATAAATGTTGATTTAGGTGCCAGACAACTGGGAGTCCAACAGAACAACCATGAAGATGTGGACCACCGATTTTTCGGAGAATGAACCACAGTTAGAAGATAGCAAACAGGGTGAGCCAGAAATCAATGTGGACACTGTTAGAGGCTGTTGGGAGAACGCTACTCCAGTTGGCGTCAAAAGTCAAGGTAATCTTGAAGCTTAGATGGGTATAGGACGCTTTTAGGGTTGGAGACTTTTTCGGAAGTCACTGTTTTCTTATCACCTTTCTGTTTGTCTTAAATTAGCAAGCTGAAAGGCAAGAAGGAAATCAAGTGATGGTTATATAGACGATTCTAAGATTATTTGAAACAGATTTAGGTAGGTAATCAACTGGCCGGCACCTTAAAAACTGTCTTACAAGCTAAAGAGGGTAGGGTAACCACCAGATAACCACTTAATCCTCACTGATACCATGTACATTTTACCGCTTATCGGGTATCTGGGGGTATCTGACGATATTATTTGAGAATCACAATAAGGTTAAGTGGTGTTTCCTTAGTGTTGATGGAAAGAAATTCCAGTTTCGTTTTCAGATGATGTTCTGAATGGTTCAGCTTCACAAATTTCCAATGACGTACTTTGCAAGGTCTACAGCGACCAGTCCCTTCTGCCCTCCAGTCCACCAACCATTCTTACGAGATAGAGATGGAGGAAATTACCTCTCCCACCACCATCGTTTCCTCAGCCAACTCCACCCCTATAAAAACTATCTCTCAATCCAAACCAGTGATCAAACCGCAGCCACCTGAAATTGTATTGACTGTAGTCAAAGACAAGAAGGCATCGAGTGCTGCCGCATCAGACGAGGACTCTGACAATGCAACTCCCCCAGCTCGGAGGATGAAGATGACCAAGACTACCCTGACCAAGTCATAGAAGCCCTTCAGCGCCCCTATCTTCCTATGCCACAGCTTTGCAAGCTGAGAAAGAAGAAAGGGATGCCCAATCAGCTTTTGCCAAAGAAGTTTTCCAACAAATTCAGTCATTTGGAGAGGCTGCCGATGATGAGGTATTTTTTTTGGAATTTATTGGCACTATTTATACTCCTTCAAACTGTTTGAAGCAAGCAGTTCGAATGAGACGGGACCGCGCTTAGGGGTGCGCTATATAATTTCATGGACGACCAACTAAATCGAATTTAGAGGTGCGCTATTCCCAAAATTGTTCCTAGGGTGCGCTAATTCGAGACTCGACTAAATTTTTACATGTTACAGATATGTAATTCAAAAAAAAAAATCTGAAAAAATCTCCGCTTTTGGCTAAAAAGTTTCCACTTTTGTCAAAATCTCTCTGCATTCGTTGAAATTCAATTAAGCTCAGAGAAAATTTTTTTTAACAAAAGTGGAGACATTTCAGCTAAAAGTGGGGAGATTTAATCATCTTCCAAAAAATGAAAAACTGATTTGAATGTGAATAATAATGTTAATTTTGAAGTTCGATGTCCAATGGGCTACAACTGCTCCAGTCAAACACACAACTACTACCCACTTCCAAAAAGACGTGTTCGAGTCTGCAAACAGCTACTCACCTGACTCGCAACCCACTCAAGCTATTGGAGTTATGGTGGCCAGCAGTGCAGAAGCTGCACCAGCTGCTCAAAAGCAGCATCAGGAAGAGCCTAAGCAAGTGGATAAAGCAACTAGTGAAGAGACTGTTAGAACCAGTGATCAGCAACCAGTAGTCAGTAGGGCAAACCCATTTTTAAATTCTCCAGAGGAAGATGAGGATCATGATGGCATAGTAGTAGAACAAGTGGTCAGTTGACTTCTTTGAATCATATTTTGAAGTAATTCTCAAATTTTAGGGGCTAGACTCGGAGGACAAAGATTTTTCGGTGGAAGCTGAGCAATATTACAAGAGCAGAAACCCTTACTTTGCACACAGGCCGGGCCAGTTTACACCATACCCGAGGGAGAAGAGGAGGATACAGTGGTAACACTGAAGGGCGATATCATGGTCAGTTGAAACTAGCTGTTAAATAATAAAAGCTAGCTAAGTCTAGGTCTTAATTCTGATTGTTTCATATCTTGATAAATTTTTTATTAGCGAATTCAACGAAATTTTGCACGTAAGCTTTTATTCGTTTATTTTAACAGTTATTTTAAATAGTAGAAAATAAATATGGCTCTAAACCAAATCAAAAATACAAAACTTTGTATAGCTCTTTGGTGTCGAGACTATCTCGTTGGCAGCTTTCACTCCTCCATTAAAATTACTCAAAATATTAGTGCTAAACTGGAGAGTATTGTCCCACACCAATCAAAATGTTGGAAATACTACGGTTGCAGTTTACAATCTCCAACCAACCCCCCCCCCCACGGGAGTGATCAGATGGAGGAGATAACCTCATATTCGTGTTTCTCGACCCCGATTTCATGAGAAAGCCGGCTGTTTTTTGATTCTGAGAAAAAATTTTCGAACCACAGGGGGGACCACTTTATGGCAGAACGTCAGAAATTCAAATGTTTGTATTCCTCGATTGCCTCACCGTGTTTTTCAACATGGGACTTGGCAAAACAGCCTCTAAATGTATTTTTGATCAAGAACTTGCTCGGAATTATGTCTAAGGTAAGTGAGTGCGCGCATCTCTAACTCTCAAGCCCCACATGGTGAGGCAATCGAGGAATACAAACATTTGAATTTCTGACGTTCTGCATAAAAGTGGCCCCTTTTTATTCCCTTCCCTCCCTATACAGCCCTTATTCCCTTTTAAATTCAAAAGGCGCAAATTTCAAATTTTCAAATTTTGACTAAAACCCATGATACCCCTTGTAGTTCGAATTTTTTTCTCAGTACCAAACAAGCAGCCGGCTTTCTCATGAAATCGGGGTCGAGAAACACGATATGAGGTTATCTCCTTCACCTGACCACTCCCCGTGGGGGTTCGTAAACTCAAGCCAATACTACTGTGCCCGAAAATCGTAGTCTTTTAAACTTTCAAAACATATCTAAACTTTTTTCTTCCATATTTTTAGTCCTTCCTAGCATCTCTTGAGTTCATAGTCAAGACTAATAATCGAAATAATTTAATTAAAGTTATTTAATTACACCAAAGCCATCCCTACCTTTTCAGCTCGGGACTTTGAAAGAAGACCGCTTCATGGCACTACTATTCCACCACTAATCCCAGACAATGTTCTTAGCAGACGCAGAGCGGCTAGCAATGTTACAAATGCCTTGCAGAATGGTGCTTTGCCTCACTGGCAACAGCAGCCCCAAACGTGTGCTTACAATCTAATCACTGGCTCCAACACTTTGGCCAAAACCTCTCCACTAACAGAAAGTACTCAAGACCAGAGCAGTCCAGCGCCTGTGCTCACACCCACAAGAACTGCACCTCCACCCCACTTGATGTGGTAAGCTGAAAATAAAATAAAACTGAAATTTAGTGACCGGTGTAATTTGCATAAATTTGCAGGCTGCAGAAAATTCCTTATCCAAAGATGGCGTGGCGCCGGCTTTCCTGTGGTGGTCGCTGGGGGTGTGTTTTCAAGACAACACTCGTCTATGCCCCCCTCCTATGCTGCCCATCTGGATGCTTTGAAGCAACAGCAAGAACAACAACAACACCGGTTTACCACTGATATTGCACAAGCAGAGGACTTGCTGCCTGCCAATCAAGTGCATTCACAACTCAATTGGAGGCTTGATAAACCACAAGGTTGAGATTTGTTCATTCACTTATATCTTACCCATTTTATATCTGATGTCCTTTTTCCTCATTTTTGAAATAACTGTGCACTTTTGACCGAAATGTCGATTCTTAGCCTTAAAGGGGCATACCAGCGCGTTACACTGCATCAAGGCGGGGACCAGCAATTTCTTTTTCTCTCGACCGTTTTCTAAAAGCGTTCTACCCGATCCGACGGAAGTTTTCTGCCTACTTTTTAAAGTAGGATAAAGTAATAAATGTCAGATTTAAGTTGAAATGAGTGAAGACAAGGACGATTTTCGAAAAACTGCTGGTACCCGCCTTAATTTGCAGTGTAAAGCACTGTATGCCCTTTAAATGAGTAAAAATAGGGATTTAGGTGATGGGTGTAATTATTTTTGACTAAGATTTGAAAAAAGTACTGGGAAAAAATTAATCAGGGTTGCTGTATTTCAGTAACATGGTACTCCGATTCACATACAGCCTATTATTGATCGTTTGGCGTATACCTATTATCGTACAACTTTTGAACGCAACCTCGACTTTTGAACGCATTTGACTTTTGAAAAAATCGAAAAAAAAAATCGACTTTTGAACGCAACCTCCAAACGTTCGTTCCCGACAAAGGGCTGCCACTTTTTACCTTCTTTTTTGAATCTTTTTCTAGTCATATATGGGCAGTGTGGTTCGAAAAATTTCGCAGATTCGGATTACGCTGGTTGTTTTGTAAATGGCAACATTTTCGCCGTAACGACCAGCTTCTCTCAATACAACGTGACCCTATACCCTTTCCTATACTTTTTCGAGATGAGTCTCTTTATATTGAACTTCTACTGGGCCTAGTTTACACCTAGATAGCTTCATGTTTGCGTTATTCTTCCCTCACTTGCAATCCTAGTATACCTAAATAACCGCAGAGAGTTGCTTTTACTGATAAGACCATGTGACTTAGTGTCATGCGTCAAAAAACTATAAAAAATATTTTTTACATTGAAATAATGATTCCGAGCATTTGAAATTTCAAACTAAAGCTTTGTGAGGCTTCAGGGGGTTGAAAATATGAAAAGGATTTATTTAGAAATAAGAACAGCGATAACAGCTCAATTCCAACTTTTCTTATGACAAATTTATATATTATAACAACTAATTGCTAAATATTCTTCAAATTTAGACCAGAAACAAGTCCTGTTCACTGCACCAGGGGCAGAAAACACACCAACATTAGGCAGTTCCTTGCCCTCGGCAAGTCATACACCCCTACTCCAAAATGGATCTTTGGAGGAATCGGAGGGTGATGGTGTGGCTTCTCCGAGGTATTCATATTCAAAAACTATTGAATTCAGTATTCCTTATTTTGTTCAGATTAAAACGATCTCCTGCTATGATCTTGGGCACATCTTTGACATCTTCTTCTGGCGACAAAGCTGCTTACACAATAAACACTTCTTATTTATACAATGTTGGAAAGAAAAACGTGTCCAACACGTTTGCTCCAGACACAACTTTCCAGGTAGGCCGATTACTAGATTTTTGTGAGTATTTGGAGGTGATATGCGTGTAATAAAAAAAATTCAGGGAAAGTGAAAAAGCATAATTTAAAAATTAAAATGTTTGGGTAGCATTGTTAAAGTTTTTATTTTTATTTGATTTAAAATTTGTATTTTTCAATATTTGTTTGTGATGAGACTAGCCTGTAAGAAAAAAAAACTACAGCTGTGTAATTGATATGTCAGTTGACATTAAGCATTCTTTATCATTTTTAGCTAATTTAGACGGCTTTAAGTCCAAGCTGGAAATTCATTCTGTAGATTTAGTATATTTTTAACCTTTTTAGAAGTTTTTTTGTGGTCTTCATTGACTTTTTTAGGAAAACTAAATGCGATGATTTTTACATCAAGCTTTTTGAAAATTATTTTCTTCTCTTATTTCCTCATTCAACTTCTTTAAATACAGAAAACTTTTGTTTTCTGCTGTCTAGAAGGCAGATTCTTAAAAAAATTAAGTTGAAAATTAGTTCAATTAAAAACGGCAAACTGATTTTATCGAGTTTCGGATCTAAATTACAGCTTTTAAAAGCCTTTACGTGCCATTTACCTAATCTGAAAAGCACACCCTTACAAATACTATATAGCAGAAGTGGCAGGAGTAGTAGTATCCCCCTATTTAAAGAAAGCAAATGTGCATGATTTTGGCTCTTTCTTCCTCCTACTCCTCCCTCAAACAGCAGCAGCAGGCAAGTAGGGCATAGGCAATAAGAAAAAGATATATAAAGGAATCCCAAACTCAAGCTGAGCAAAACATTCCACTTCGTGCTCTCTTGGCAGCAGGCAAGCAGACACACACTCCGACCAGCCAATTCATCAATGGCACCCTACTTTTCTACCCCTCCTCCAAATAGACCCTGGGAGTGGCTGGCTTATTCATCCATGTTCTGTTTTTGAGTGGGGAGACCACTCCCCTTTCTCTGTGCTCCAAGTGGTTTTTTCAAGGCGAAAAAGCGGCTCTGTTGGCTTCTAAGGTTCTCTGAGCATGCCTAGCTGCTGCCGCAGTGTCATATTGGCTCAGATTTTGTTCTTCTCAGCTTTTGTTTAGTGCTTCTTCGGCATCGAATTTTGTCGGTTGTGGGGCTGTTATTAGTATTGGCGACTGCGCTGGAGGCAGATGATTAAGAGAGTAGAGGTTGCTCCTGAAAAGGACTATTGCCTTCAGTGTTTAGCCCGTTGTTTTGCCTAGCAGCAGCCACTTCTTCTTCACCCTATCTGTGTAATGAGCATTTTGTTTGAGCTGACTGACTCTCCCACCTAAAGCCAATAACTTGCTGGCTTGTTGTCATCGCCTTTTTAGTGCCGCTGTCGCTACTTTTGTGGCTGCCGGCATTAGTTGGTTTGTTTGTGGATTGTAATCTAATAATATTATTTGTGGAAGTGTTGCCCTGCAGTAGCTGGAGAATTCGGATTTGTGAGTCACTAGATTTCTATTTTCGCGGCTACTTCTAGTTGGCTGGCTTGCTAGATCAGGGTTCAATTATTATTGATGTGCACATTCACTCCTGTTTATTGAGGTAGCATCAAATTTAAAAATTAAATAAGAAGAGGTTTTACGTATGTTTTTAAGCTAAGTTAGTTTCAAGAGTTTCATAATCCGAATTGTGGGCGAGAATCGCGCTTGCAACATATGGCAGTGACCGGTCGATAGTGTAAAATCTAGTACAGTCGACTCTCTACATAGCACCCCCTTTATTGCGTCCGGTTTTTATTGACTACAGAATGTTTGCTACAATAGATTCAGCCAAACAAAACACCTAAGATGGGCGAAATTCACGAAATTTATTTCACAGACTTCACTTGAGTGTAATAATTGCATAAAGTTTGTGGCACGTTTTTCCGCTTCTTTCCGTAGTTTCGTTTTAGTTCCTAAACACTTACTAAGTTTCTGCTAGATGACTATGGCTCGAGGTAGAACCATAGCTTCTAAGCGCTTTACGAGTCTGAGATTCCAAAGTGTACCACAGCCAGAATGAGAACCAAAGCAGATCTTGAACATCTACAATTTCGATGATACTTCGTTATCATTTTCGCTTTCCTTTCTGCTTAACCATGGTTTTTGCGCGCAGCGGCATGTGCAAAATTCGAATTGGCGAGGGACACTTCTCTTTCGTCTCAAGCTTTACTCTTTCGAGTCGTTTGATGTGACTGCAAAGAGTATAGTGTGAGACCAAAGGGCCGGAGTTCGTTATATAGCATAGCCCAAAAAGTGGTTTTGACCACTGTTTTGAACGTATTAGGCCGTAATTAGTACGAAAAACATGTTTTTAGGTGTGGACGACACTTTTTGGAAAAATATTTTTTGACCATAAAATGATCATAAATGATCATTAATATAAGCCTAAGCCTAAGCAGATATCATAAAGACGAATCAGATTGAGCGCCATGGATAACTAAAACTAATATGTGAGCCAAAATATAAAACAGCAACAGACAAAACATAACATAAAACTGAAAAAAAACTAAAATTTGAAAAATGTCATTTTTGGTCAAAAAATATTTTTCCAAAAAATGTCGTCCCACACCTAAAAACATGTTTTTCGTACTAATTACGGCCTAATACATTCAAAAAAGTGGTCAAAACCACTTTTCCGGCTATGCTATATAACGAACTTTAGCCGACCAAAGAGAAGTGTCCCACGCCAATTCAAATTTTGCACATGCCGCTGCGCTCAAAAACTATGGTCCTTTAAATTCCCAGTCACAAGATTTTCTGTGGTTTATCAAAGTCAAATGGAAGTCTTACAATCACTATTCGTTGCGTTTCAATATATATCGAAAACAGCTAGAGCATTCAAAGACATTTGATTAAATTATTTGAGTAAATTGTAGAGCCATAGTCAAAAGCTCATTTTTCGTCACAAAAATTACGCACAAGACTTTTTAGGAGTATGCCTGAACTAATCTGCTTCTTGAAACTAACTTACACTAACTTACGTGTTAGTTAAACAATTAGCATGATATTTTGATCAACTAGCTCTGTGAAAATCAGTTTACCACCACTTTTTCGACTGAACTAATTTCCTAACAGAATTTCAAACCAAAAAGTCTTTCATTTTCCGTATCCAATCTTGTTGTTGTCTAACCCCGTGTTTATTATGTTACAGGAGGATGTGCCATGCAAGCAACAAGCCGCACCCACCTCTAACACCACCACTAACAACAACAACTCCATATTCGACACCATGGGCAGACGTAGACTGCCCTCTTTGCCAGCTCCCACCAGTTTTGCTCAGTCATCCACCTACCTCCCTTCCCAAGACCATCCATCTACTGCCCATTCCCTGCCTACCTCCACCTCCCAACTGCCAACTTCAGCTCAAATCTACTACTCAGGACTTATTCCCCTGTCCACCGCTTCTTCATCCAGCCCTCTTTACTACACCTCCTCAGCCCCAGAGAGGAAAGATGTGGCTGTCAACGGAGGGCCCGGAGGGGCAACCTCACTTATTATCTTCGACTCTTCCACTTCTGCAGCTTCCACACTTTCTCAAGCTTTGCACAGACCATATCCACCTCCTAGTAGTCAATCTAGACCACAGTCTGCAGCTGGCTCTCTATTTCACTCTCCAGGTCAGAGCTATCACCCCTCTGATCCAGCTATCCTGCCTGGAGCCACCTACAAACAACCTCCTGTCAAAACACAGCGTTTGACCTCTTTTGCTGCTCCCGTTACCTCTAATAATAAGGCCGCTTGTGACACAGTAAACCAGCTGAGGTTCAAGAAGGAGTTGCGAGAACGTTTGGCAAACAGGAAACTGGCCTTGGAAGCTTGTGAGATTGAGGTAAAAATTTGCAAACTTGAGTAATGTTGAACATAACTCGAAACTTTTGGAAAATATTTCTAACAAGGAAAATCTGTGAAATCTCATACAACCCGTTAAATTTTTATTTGAAAAATAAAATCATGCGTATATCTTTTCAAGATATATCTTTCTCTAAGATCGACCCCGAAATTTTCAATTTTCGGATGCCTTGGTCCCTAAGCTGATTTTTCAGGTCACAGGGATGGCTATACAAAAGCCAAATGTATCAAGATCTACAGGCGAAATGAAAACCTGATTTTATATTGTTTTATTTTCAGGCCAATCACCGAGAATATGCTATCAACAAAATGTTGCACTCAGGGCTAATGCCTGCCAGCCTACGTCTTCTACCCATCTCAATGGCTGAGCTAGAAGCAATTCCTTCTGTGATAAAATGTCAACTACCAGCTGAGCTAATTAAAGGAGCCAAAGTAGTGCCTGGAAGGACAGGCTTGGCCACTACCTCTGCTGCTTCCCAAGCCAATGGATCACTCTTGGAAAATTTGTATGTCAAAGAGTACGAAAGGGGTTTGAGGGCTGAGCCTCCCAGCTCTCACAACATCCTGGTTCCCAGCCCAACAAAGAGGTCAATTGGTTGTCAATCTGACGCAGCTCTGCCCACAACAACAGCACCTTCTAGCCGGACATCTGGACTTTCAAATACTTCACTTAAACTTCAGCTCAAAGCTAACCAGCACAACAACAGAGGTCCAGCAAGAGGGCCATCCACCTCTGCTATGGTCGACCATGAAACTCAGACCAGCAGCTATGTGCCTGAATGGACTGGCAGTAATACTGCTGCCCCAACCACTAATTACGGTCAGAAAAGCAGCAGAGCTCCAGTGGTGCTCACATCAAGCTCCTACCTGTCCGCCAAAGATGATCGAAGGAGAAATCCCCACCCTCGCTTCTTCAATCCAACACCCGAAAGCTGGGAAGATGCGGAAAGGAAAAGAAGAGAAGTCCAGCTAGAGTTGGATTGGCGGAGACATAGGTTGAGCAGTATGGTGGACTTGAGGCAACTAGCAGAGGATCCAGTCAACCTAAGACCAATGCCTTTCCCCTCCTCTTCCTCCGACTACTCCTCCACTGTACCTCACTATGGCTCGTTGCCCAGGATTGGCAGCAGCAATTGGGCTAATCAAACCCAACAAGCTGCAGCGCCTCTTCCTTGCTATAGGTATGGATCTCTGCCTCGTAACTATGAAAGATTTATGGAAGGTAATGGAGATAGCTATGGCTACAGACCGACTCAACCACTGGACTTTGGGTTACAACGACCGTCTCCTTATTCCACTGCTAGATCCATGCAAATTTGAGCGGGTCTTCCAATCCATGGGAGAGTAGTACTGCAGAATGGCCTAGAGCCACTCAGCCATCCGACACACCCTACAGTCGGTCAATCAACTATTTGGATTTGGACAGTCAGCAGGCTGGAGTAGACAGGAGGCCAGACTTATTGTCCCAGTACGCCAACTACCTCAACCAGCAGTTCATGTTAGAGCAGGAACAATTGCCATTGAATGCTGCTGACTACTCAGCTAGACCTGCTCCACCATCAGGACAGCTTCTTGACTGGCCCACAGCGCCAGCCCTCCAATCACTACCTCCTCATTTAGCAGCTGAATATCCAATGAGAATGTCCGCCTCTTCCAAGTTAGAAGAAGACCTATTAAAGATGGCATATCAGGAAGAAGAGCAGGAACGGCAAAGGATGATTCATGACCCTCTTTTCCAACAGCCACCATCAACAGGTTTGCCCTGGCCTGCTAGAGAAGAGCCTTTGTATTACCCCCCTCCAGTCTATAGCAGAGGTGAGGCCAACTATGGCTCCAGACCCACCAATCTGGAGATGGGTAATTATGGCAACTATTTGAGGAATAGAGCTCAAAGTTTGAGGCAGCTGGACAGACTTCAACAACACCAGGATATGGTCAACCAGAATGCAAGACTGCATTATCCCCAATATTCCACATTGCAGCCACAACAAATGAGTTCTTCTGCGGATATGTTCCCTAACTACAGTCAACGACCAGGGTATGGAGCTGTGGCAGAACAGATGAGATATGCCCAAAGAGGTTATGGAAGGGAGATGGAGGGTGATGGATTGAACAAGGTGATGCAGGAGTACAACAAGAATAGCTCCACTTTCAACTTCCCCAGACAACAACACCAGAACTATGAGACTAACAGAGGTGCTCCTCTAATGGGTAGTAGTAGCTATGGCTATTCCCAACAGGGTAATACTAGGGCTTCTAGGAGCATGGATGGTGGTGGTTTTGGGAGATATGGAGTTTATCATAACAATAATTTAGACTTGTTAGGAGATGGTAGAATAGGTTCTATTATGGCACCATTCTCTCTTTTCGACGGGAGATAAGTCAACTGATAGGCAGTGGCAAAGTCAATTAGGCATATTTATCATTCAGATCAGGTTTTTAAAGGTAAAATAAGCTCAGGCCCTGATTCCATTTGTTTTTTCAAGTATTTTAATATAAAATACTGTCTTAAATATTGAGACTGATGAAAGCTGAGCTCCGGTACAAACAAACATATCTATGATAAATTTTAATTGAAGTTATAATTGACTTGCGCCACTGCCTCAAAATTCATATCTCCCCTATAGGTTTAGTATACTTAGGAGTTAAAAATTAATGATGGAAGATTGGTTTATTGATCATCATTTTTATCCTTGATCTATTTTCTTCTTTCAATTAACTCTCTTAAATTCGTCCTATCTCTTGTTCTGTTTTCAAAATTTGGTTACCGTGAAACCTCTAATGAAAGATCTTCCAAGAGTGATGAAATGTGCCGAAAGCTGTATTTTTTAATCTCGTTTTAGTGCTACATTTTCTTAGCAACCTGGTGTTAAGATGTACGCGAAATTTGTGCAAAATTAAAGGTTGCGCTGCGAGCATCAATATCTGAATGGCAATTTTTATAAGGCGCAATAGGAAACAAATCGAGGTACTTATCCCGCACGTCCCAAGCTACTTTATTTTGCTTGATACGATACTAGAAACATTTCTAAACAGTTTTCGATTAAAAAATTTCGAAAATTTTGGCTTCAGCTCTTTAAAGGTAGATGGGTTTTTTAGGGTAGTTTAGGGTCATTTTTCAATTATTTTTACATTTTTTACGCTTAGGTACCTTAATCGACCTTTTCTCATCTTGTTTTGGCTTTTAGGGCAATTTTTGAAAAAATTATGTAGTTCTGATATTGATGTTGCTAACCACACTTTTAATTTTACACGGGCTTTTTTAATTTGCAGCGCTGGGCTGTCTAAAAAAAATGGTTTCAAAATATCACTTTAGGTAAATTTTGTCACTATTGGAGTGGTCTATTATTAGAGGTTTTACGGAAGGTTGTTTTTATTTTCAAAATTCTATAAAGAGTTATCACATAATTATATTACTTTCTTCTCTCACTGCCTTATGTGTTACACAATACAAATAAATCGATTTTGACATTGTCTTTGAAAAGGGAAAAAACAGCTTTCTAAAAAGGTTATTATTTGTAAATATGTAAAGGATATGCATCTAAACTCAAAGTCATGCATACTATTTTTCAGCTTCTCAAGTTACCAAAAACTGAATGGTCCGCAAAAAAGGCCATTAAGAGAAAAAGCAAACAAAAAATATAGCCACAGGAGACCAAAAGAAGGGGATGAATGGAATATTAATCATGGGAGGAATTGTGCTTTTTCCTTTTTACAAATAAAATTATCGAAAGTTTCTTTTACCAAAAAATAGTATAAGATAAAAAAATTAATTATCTAATTTGTAAGTTCAAAATTTTGGATCGCGATTAGAAACGATTCATATTTGGGAGAGTAAAAGGAGACCGGCGTGCATTTTTTCGCAACTTTTTTCTATTTTTTTATTTTTCGCCTAGTTTCAAAAAAAAGTCGGCTCTATATGTGTTCGAGGGTACACCCAAAAATATGCCTTGATCCCCCCTGTTGTTTTTTTTTAAATCGAAAAATTTGGTTTTTGGAACAAATTTTCGGTCCTACCGGAGTATATCCCCTCCCATTAATGAAATTTTTTATGCATCCAGAGTCACTTTCGAGTATACTTGGGCTGGATTTGGGATAATTATCCCATTTTCGGACATGTGAATCTCCATTCACCGCGAAAATAGCATTTTTCGTAAAAACGTAAAAAGCAAAGATGGGTTTTACCCACCACTTCTTCTAGAAATGCAATAAAAATGAGAGTTACTCATCAAAAGTGGCAATTAATTTTTTGGACTAAAAAACAACAGGGGAGCAAGGCAGTTTTTTTGAATTTTACGCGAAAATTGGCTTAAAATTCGAAAAAACCGCCTTGGTCCCCCCTGATGTTTTTTAGTCCAAAAAATAAATTGCCACTTTTGATGAGTAACTCTCATTTTTTATTGCATTTTTAGAAGAAAGTGGTGGGTGAAAACTAGGGTTGGCCTCCCCCCCCCCCGCTTTTTGGGGTGCGGGGGGGGGGGGAGATTAGACTAAAAAAATTTGCGGGGGGGGGGGGGAGAAGCGGGGGGGGGAGGTGGTCATTTTTTTTGCGGGGGGGGGGGGGGGGAGGGGGGGAGGAAGCTGTGAGCGGGGGGCATTGGCGGGGGGTGCCTGATTAATTTACCTTTTATTAATTAAATTAAATTTTTGAAACAGCAGTCCAGAATGGATCGACAGAATACTTATTTATACATTGGACTAACAATCAACAAAAGAAATGATCATGTAAGCAACAAAAAATAATTTCACTCGCTATTTGAATCTTCCTGAAGCTCATTGACTTCATCAAAATCCGCTTCTTCAACTATTGGTGCAAGCTCTAGTTTGCGCATTCCGGCTTTGTCTTCTCTCTTGTCCATCGACGATTGAACTCATAAAGTGCTTGCCGTTGCTCATGAAAGATGTCGAGCATCGCAAAGGTAGAATTCCATCGTATTACGACGTCCTAAAAAATTCGCTTGCGTTCATAATTCAAACATAATCCTACCATACCATAGGGATTTTGCGTACTCTCATATTCATCGAGGAAAGGACTTCATTCAAGAGAACTTGTGCCGGGTGAGATCGGTGGAGGAAGCTAACGACCGCACGCACATTTTTAATTATTTCCAAAATGGCTTTATCCGCAGTAAAGGCTCCTGTGACGACAAGATGGAGAAGGTGAGCCACACATTGGAATCTAAACAAGAGAATTGGACGACAATCTGATTAGTTACATCAGTATAGCTTACGAATCGATCCCTGCTTGACGGCAGAAGGCGCGCATATTGCTGGCATCATCTCTTACTAGGCCAACCACGCTGTCTACGCTGATACCACGTTCATACAACGCTCCTCGACGAGTTGTCTGATGTTTACCGATGTGTGTTCCGGGCTCTTGAAAGGTTTCACCGCTAAAACATAGTCATGACGCTTGAACTTTGAATCAACCCAGTGTACAGTGACGCTAAAAAATACTGAGCTACTTGAGGCAGTGAATTCGAAAATAAAATCACCTTTGAAGAGCCGGCGTACTTGAAGGTTTTTGCCACCCATCTGACGTCAAGGCCACGATTTGACCACTCATCTGGTTCGATAAATCCTGACTCATCTTGTCTGCCATCGTGGGAATTATCTCATCCGAAAGCTTTTTCCGACTGGGAACCTGAAGGCAAATTTTTGTATAAACAGTTATGATTTTTAATAAAACATTTTCGATAGAGAAGCTTCAAAAAAACTAACGTGTTGTCCTGGGAACGCCTTCTCCAGGATGGCAAGAAAACTTGCATCTTCGACCACACTGAAGCAGAGATTCTTGTTGATGATAAACTTAGCGACAAGCGTATCCATTTGAGTCGACATACCAACACGCTTCTGAGTTACGAAAGATGAGATTAATGGACTCTAAGACAAATTCCAATCAATTTCAAAATCAATTAACTCAAATCGCGTCAAAATTGTACCCTAGGCCAACCCTAGTGAAAACCCATGTTTGCTTTTTACGTTTTTAGGAAAATGCTATTTTCGCGGTGAATGGAGATTCATATGTCCGAAAATGGGATAATTATCCAAATCCAGCCCAAGTATACTTTCGAGTGATTTGCGTCTAAGGTATGTGGGTGTGCGCATCTCAACTCCAAGCCACCAAGCCCCTGCGCCCCTTCGGGGGCGCAGGGGCTTATTAGGTAAGAGATGTGCGCACTCACTTACCTTAGACATAATTCCGAGCAAGACTTGTGAACAAAAATGCATTTAGAGGCTCTTTTTACGCAGCTGTAGTGACCAAAACATGCCAAAACAGACAAATGGTCGAAATTTCAAAATATCCAAAACTCAATTGTTTATTAACCAGAACTCAAGAATAATGTTTTTTTGGAACTCCTGTGGCAATTTTAGGTCGATATAGGGTGTTTGGAAACACTTAAAAAAATTCATTTAGGGGGGGGGGTATATTCCGGTAGGGTCAAATTTTCTATCACAAAATATTGTCACTTTTTTATTTTTAGGCTCCAGGCTTAGATGGCCAGTGTATGTTAGGACAGACTCAAACATGCTTTTTGAAGCGTAAAGTAGTGATAAAAACATGTTTGAGTTCGTCCTAACATACGCTGGCCTACCCTTGCCTAAGCCTAAATCAGCTTAGGGAACCAAGGCAAAAAAATTTGTACTTTTCATACCAAAAAAATTTTTTGCTTGGAAACCGTTGAAAGTGTTTATAAACAATATCTGAGACTTGTAGAAGAATTTATTTCGCAAAAAAAAACCAACAGGGGGACCAAGGCATATTTTGGGTCTATCCTCGAACACATATAGAGCCAAAAAGTATAAGGTCATCCAACTAATATTTTCGGCAAAATTAAAAAAATCAGACAAAAAATTGGCTGATCTCTACCTTTTTTCGCACAATTGATCCTCCTTCTAAAACCTCAGGGGAATGAAAAATAACACTTCAATTTGGTTTTTGTCAAAATTTACGACTCGCAATGTTGAAGAAAAAGACATTTATAAGAAGTAAAATAAAGTTAAAATGCCAGTATAGAAGGATTTTCAAACGAAATTTTTTTAGACACAAGTCACATAAAAGACAAAAAGTGAAATTTTGATTGATGAAAACTTAAAAACAAGAAATTTCTGATTAATTTTTAAAATTAAGTTTGTTTATTGTCGATGCGAAACCAAGAAACATTTAGGAATTCACTTGGCGTAGCATTTTGGTCTTTTGCTTTCTGGCAAACGCAAATAAAAAATAATTCAAACTTTTTTATTGAATTTCAAGAATTCCACAAGCTGAAGCAAATTTTAAGTGTTTTTAAATCTATTTGTAATGTTGCAAAAGGTTTGATTAGATCACTAAGCCAACCACAACACATGTTAAACAACACATGTAACACACATTTCGTGGAAACTTGATAGCTAAATAACACGCCGATAGAAGAAAGCTTAATGTAGAGATTTTGCTTCAAATTTTCAAAGATTGTCTTCAATATTTTTGCGATTTTTATTTTAAAGATCAATGTTCAGTTAAGAAATTATAAGAAAAAATTGGACCCGCATTTCTTACGAAAAATTAGTAAAAAGTCGATTGGGGTTGAAAAACGAGAAGAAATATCTTGAAGTTCGCCTAAATTCTTTCATCAATTTTTTTGTAAAAAATTTAAATTTTTTCCTCCTGTTCTTAAACATTTACATTCCATTCCAATTTTTTGATATGCTAAAAAAGTCTGCATGATAATTGCTTAAAACTAAAATTGCTCAACGTATTAAGTGCTCAGACGACAATTGCTCAAAACGACTATTGCGCAAGCGACAGTTGCGGGAACGACAGTTGCACATCGTTTTACCGATTTCCTCACCACCGTAAATCCTTTATATCAGGCCAAAACAGTAGATCGTTGTGCAACTGTCGTTTAAGCAACCGTAGTTTTGAGCACGCTTCGTTTGCGCAATAGTCGTTTCAGCAATTATAGTTTTGAGCAATTACCATGCAGCCCTGAGAAACATGCCAATAGCCATCTCTTGTTTTACCACAAAATTCTATTTTGGATATCTTGGTTACAAAAAAATTGAGAAAAACACGGTTGGATTCCCCAAGCTGATTTTGTTATATTCCAAATAGTCAAAAATCAGCTTGGTAGACCAAAGCATAAAATAAATAAAAAAATTTAGTCAAACTTAAGGATGGCTATCAACATAAAAACATGGAAAAATGTTAATAACATATAAAAATTTAGGAATTTGCATTTACAGTTCTATAGGTTTCCTATTAGGTATATTTGTAAAAAACACATTTGTCAGCAATATTTCTTATATTTCGGCCAGAGAGCGATTAATGGTTTACAAGGAAAATATTTTTTTACAAAAACAAAATATTGAATAAAAGATTTTAAAATTTCAATAAAATGACCGATAAAAAACTAATAAAAAAGTTATGCACATGGATGACTTCAATGGCTTGTTAAAAAGGGCGAAATATTGTTCACTTGGGAAAAAACTTGGTCTTGAATAATTGTTGTCTCGAGGGGAATTTGACTTTCAAATTCTAAAAGCATTTCTATATGCAAATCAACCATGGTAAACTCAAATATGGTGTCAGGATGTTGGCCTAGCGAGAAAAAAGGTTTTACGTCAAAATGTCCTTCGGTTTATTTTTCTACATCTTTTGGGACCGTGGCTTAACATTTTATAAACTTTGTTTTATTTCAATTTAAAGCATTTTAGTGCAGCTTTTGTAGCTCTGTCGAATGGTTTCAAAGGGTTTTTTTAACAGACAGCTATATTACATGTAGTTCTGTACATTTAACTATCAACAGCCTTTTTTTTTAAATGACACAAATGTTTTTTGCACCAACATTTCACACAAGGTGGAATGGCCTTGCAGGCACTGTTTTTTTCCAAAATATACCAAATTTATATACTTTATTTATATACGAGTAGATACTCGCCTGAAAAAATATTTCTCAGAAAAGGTTATAACTGGCGCAACTGGACGACTCAAAATGGCTACAAAACAGACCCAAATACCATACAAAAGATTCAATTTTAAGAAATCATTGTCTTTGCTATTTCTAACGAGCTATAAAAATTATGCATGTGTATATAAAATGTTGAGTACCACCTAATTTTCTGAAAATACTCAAGTTCCATTTGACGCCATTCAAAAATAGGTCCAAATATTCTCAAAAGAATTATTAGCAGGTTAGGATTCACCATGAAATTCTGCACGATAACCAACCTGTCTCACAGTCAAGATTTGGCGTGTCAAAGTGTTCTTTTTATGTCATTTTTCGGAAAGTGGGTAGGGGTTATATGAACAAGTACTTTTGGGAAGAGTTTATATTGGAGGAAATACAGTTGAAACATTGACTCTGGAGATCCAGATAATTTTTGTCGAAAATTCATGAAGGACGTATTATAGACACTACATACTCGAATTCAAAAACCACTTTCGAAAATTGCATTCGGAATTAATTTTAGAAATTGAAAAAATTCTTGCCGCTTCAAATGCAGGTAATTTTTCATCTTACTGCATTTAGTCATCGTCATAACATTTGAAATACAAAAAAGATAATATTTTTTATTGACTGAATTAGTAAAAAAATAAAGAGTAAATTAACCCTATCCTATACAGTCACCAAGAAATTTATTTATCGTTACATTTATCCTTACTTCTTTTGTCACAAATTTTTTGCATAGGTATTCTGTTTTATTTATTTAGTTTCCAATCTTCCTTGCTTGTTCAAATTTGAACTTCTCTTCCATTTATTTTAGAAACTGAAACCACCACCATCTGTATTTTTTTTTATCAAAACTAAATATTAGAACGCTTCAATATTTAATTTAGGTCAAGAACGAGTTTCTCAAAACTACAGCAACAGAAGAGGAGATAGAATGGATTGTGCTACTGGTCCATATAGCAATAATATGCGTACCTCCAGTTTGGAGAGAAGGGCAGTGCTAGGTGGACGAAACCACCAGCAGCCCAACAGGGAACCTAATGTAAGCTTATCATATTATCTGAAGCCAACTAAAACTCTTTGTTCAGCTGAACAGTCACCATTCAATGCAAAACATCAATCAAAGAATATCCCCTAAAATAGACAACCTTTCTCCAATTAGAAGACATAAAAGTAGTGGCGAAATAAAGCGGATCCTCCTTACCAGGAAATACAGACATGAGAATGTTTTCAAAGGTAAACTTTTTTTGATACCTTTTTCACTGTATTAAGTCCCAGTTATTTTTCAACCCCTGAAAAATCGAAAAATTTTGAAAAAGATTTTGAAATTTTTAGGTATTCAATCAAAATCTGAAAATGGGATCAGGAGAGCTAGTGCTAATTAAGAAAACGTCAAAAACAGATTTGCAAAAATTTATGCTCTAGGCTGAGATATGGGTCCGTAGGCTGGGGACTTGTTAAAGGGTGGGAGTCGATACAGTAAATACGGTGATTAATTTAAATTATGATCCCAACTATAAAAGCCTCTTAATTTTTTAATATTTTGACTTCCATGTTACGGAATCAAAATACTCATTTTTCTTTGCAAGTTATGGTGTAAATTGACAAAAAAATTAAGGCACGTTCACAATGGCGCTGATACCCATATTAGTCACTTTTAACACATTCAAACTTTATTGTGAACACAAGTGGGTCTAGGTATGGGATTGCGAAGTTTCCGGGCCACTTTGAACGGAGCTTTTTGACTGGATCCTTCACATTCGTTTGAGATTGTAAAATAAAAATAAGATAGGTGCGAGTTGGAATTTTACGAAACAAAAATTACCTCATTTGTTAAAAAATAAGTACAGGGTGGCCCAAAAACCCTGAAAAAATCTGAAAATTTTTGTCAAGGGCTTCCGCGCACTGTCTGATATACAGATTTTTTTGGCGTAAGCAAGGATGTTTAAATAACGGTTGTGAGGCCGATACCGAGTCCTCTCATTCTGCCGTAGTCTTAGATCTAGCTCTCGTAGCATGAGATTAACGCGGCTTGCTCCACAGGGCTAACTCACTAAGTGGCTGCTTCCCATATGTTGCTTGCCTCGAAGCTGACCTTATGAACTAAGACTGCAACCGTCCA
Organism: Ditylenchus dipsaci; assembly: GCA_004194705.1. Taxonomy (NCBI): domain Eukaryota; kingdom Metazoa; phylum Nematoda; class Chromadorea; order Rhabditida; family Anguinidae; genus Ditylenchus; species Ditylenchus dipsaci. The sequence goes on along the minus strand of SADC01000003.1, from coordinate 192,699 downwards.
TCCTTGTTACACCAAATTCAATATAAAAAAATAGAGACACGATGAAAAAAAACAATAAATGACTGTGACAAGCAAAATTTCAATGACTGAACTGTCTTATTTAAACTGTTCAAAAAGTCTGAATTTGAACAGCAAATTCTGACATATTTCTTTGAAATTTTCCTGTGATTTTTGAAATGTTTTCGCACTAGCACGTAGCCCTTGATCTTGGCTTTTAAACAAGCTACAAACACTGCTGAATAATGTAAGAAATATATAAATTCAAAGTCTTAAACAAAAGAGTTTTAATTTTGAAAAATTTCAGGTTTTTTGGGCCACCCTGTAGGTGTCTATTTTTTAATTTTTCGGTAAAGAAAACGCATATGTACGAATGCAAAAAAACATATTTTTATTGCATTTTTTACTCAAAACCAAAACTTTTTGGATATTGAATAGCAAAAGCCTAGTGTTTCTAACACGTGTTAGACGATATTAATGCTTATGATAATTGCATAAATATATAAATTATCTGTTCAAATTGCCACATTTATAAATGAGCATATTCATAATTTTAGACCTTGGAATTAGAGTGACTGGTGGCAAAAGACTTCGCAATGGAGATCTAGGTGCATTTGTTACTTCAGTTAATAGAAGCAAAGCTCATGAAACACTGGGCGAAGTCCAAGAAGGTTGGCCATTTTTCTTTCTATCAGTTTTTCCATATTTACTTACAGGTGATCAAGTGCTCGAGGTGGCTATTTAATTTTTTTATAGTTGTAAAGTATAATCAATGATAAATAAATATTTAGTGGAATGGTGTCTTACTCAGAGGCAAAACTTTTGAGGAAGTGGAAAGGATCATTAGCGCCAGCACTGGAGAAATCGAGATCATCATCAAGTGGTGTGTTTTAAGATTTAGCACATCCTACAACTTTTTTTTATCGCTAATTTAGTAATGAAGCCACATCAAGCTTCCCTCGCTCCTCCCTCAAAACCCATCGCAATAGGGATGAGACTGCGAAAGAAAGACTATATGACAGTGTGGTCAGCGAGGTGTCAAATCCCAATTTCAATGCTTCTCACAGGCCTGTAACCAAAGTCACCACTTGTAAGCACATAATTTTACTGTTAAAAAATAGCAGTTTAATTTATCGGAAAAATATTCAATAAAATTTTTTTTTTCAAACATGGTATCCATCTATAACTTTCAAAGAACAATATTTTTGTCGACTGAATCACTGTTTTTCGGATTTTTCGGATTTTCTTTTTAATTTTTTGAATTTTTTTAGCTTTATCTTGTTGCTCAGGGTCTCAGCTTTCTAACGAGCTATCAAGCACTCCTGAACAAATTAGATCGATTTTCGAAGTTCAGATATTCAGAACAAAATAACGCGTGTTTTTCCCAAGCCCGTAATCTTCTTCATTTGTCAAATACTTCACTTTAGTTTAATAGCTCGTTGGAAAGCTGAGATTCTTGACTACACGATAATTCTAAAATTGAAAAACTGAAAAAGCTCAAAGAAAAATGCAAAGGTAAAATAAATAAAAAATGGTGTTTGAGTCGGAAAAAAGTATTGCCCCTTTTAAAAAATTTCCCCTTTTAGGGACTCCAGACCTTTTTTTAAGTCTCACGTCAAAATCTTTTTGATTTTCCTTTAAAATTGCTACAAAAAATAGCCAAAAAGCAATACCTGCTTTTAGTTACGAAATTTCAGTCAATTTCAATTCTCCAAAAGAAGCACCTCCTATACCTGCCCATGGACAACAGAACCAATCCAACTTCCGAGATCAACAGCAGGAGGAGTCTCCAGACAGTTACGATCCTTCCCCACTGCACATTTCTTCTACAATGGCTACCAACAATAATATGGCTGCTGCCAACTATCAAAGACTCGACAACCAAAATGATGGCCACATTCAACTGGCTCTTAACTATGACCACTTTAACAGTGTGTTGAGTTTAAGAATCATCTCAGCCAGAGGTTTGAAATGTAGAGACTATGGAACCAGCGCTATTGTGCTCCCCAACCCATTTGTCAAAGTCTATCTGTTGCCCGGCAGAAAAGTATCCAACAAGAGAAGAACTAAGTATATCCCAAGCAATAGGACCCTGAATGGAATCAGAAGGTTGATTGGTTGGTGGGCAGTGAAGAGTTTGCTAGCCACTATTTGGAGTTAACTGTGTGGGACTATGATAAATACAATGACAACAAGTGCATGGGACAGGTGATCATCAATTTAGCAGGTAAGCTTTATCCAACATATTCCTCGTTCTGAGCAAGGATTATAGACACTTTAAAAAAAGTAAAAGAAAGTCGAGTCTCAATACCAATATGTGTTATCGATATCCTTTGCTAAAAGCAAATATGGTGCTTTACAGCCAACCCTCGATAAACCGGCACCTCTAGAGGCCGGCCTTGGGATTCCGGTTTATCGCGGAATTTTCTTATAATCATATACTGGCCAACCAAATCAGACTCAGAGTGCATGTTTATCGAGAATGGACTGTATCGGGCATATGTTATGTCGAGATTTGACTAAATTTTTTTATTTATTGTTGTATCTAGCCGTAACTATATCACTTTTTCCAGATAATTCCCTTCCTTTCAACACTCCTCGCTGGTATCCACTTCAAAGCCCAACCAACAATGCTAGTTCATCCATCAACAATACATCAATGGAGCAAACTAATGGTCAACTGGTCAATGGAAGTATGATTAACAACACCAACAGCCACTTCAATCAACAACAAAATATGGCTAATATCAATGCCCAATCCATGTATAACCAACAGTATGCTCAACAACAACAACACCCACAACAACATTACTTTGGTCAGCGCAAACATATGCAAACCAACATCCCCATCAACAGCAATAGCATATACCATAACCAGCAGCTCTTCAACGACTACAATCCAGCCAATTTGGACTCAATAGGTTATGAAGGCTATCCAGCAATAGCATGATGATAAAAAATGTGGTTGGCTTTGAGTGGGAATCGAACCTACATGTATATGGCAAATACAACGGCTTTGGCACTGAATATCTCAATTTCAGATCCTAAAGTGCTTTTGTACAATTTTTTTAACTTTATTATACAGAGATTTCTAAAAATTCACTGAATTTTCATGGCTCATTCCAGATATATTATCACTATAATAAAAAAACAAATATTGTTGTTGTTGTGCTTTTAAGATTGGTTATTCTCTTATTCTTGCTTCCCAAATTGCATGCTTAATAACTTTTTGCAGAGATTTATTTAATGTTTTGTTGTCATTTGTTAGATATTGTTATTTTATTTAAAAGTAAGCAAATAAATAAATAAAATGATTACAAATAGAAATGTATGAGCAAACACAATAAAAATCAATGTATTGTGCAGTTGGACGGAGTAGAAAAAACTTTTCCTTGTACATAATAACTACCACTATCACCTAGTAATCTGCTTCTATTGCTTTTCAGCTCTACTAAAATAGAAAAAGAAGACTCTTCAGCTTTCTTTTTCATTGGCCACTTAATTGTAGCTTGTAAAGCTGGGCATTTATAAGCTGTTATTGCAAGCTGTAAATACAAGGCATTTTTATTTCAAAAACCAGAGCTTTAATAGTATAAGGAAGATGTCAACCGTGCAAAAAGCTTTAGTTACCCAAATTTGGGATAGTTATGACACTTTTATATTCGATGCAGATGGTGTTCTGTGGATAGGTAACAAACCAACTCAAAATGCTGCTTTGTTTCTCAATCAGTTGGTTGAAGCTGGAAAATTGGTTTTGATTATGACTAATAATAGCACCAAAACTCCAAAAGATTATGTGGAGAAGTGCCAGAAACTTGGCTTTACAAGTTAGTCTTTTGATTTTCAATCGATTCTATCGGCGTAGGTGCGTTTGTCCCCTTTTTTGCACTTTTTTGGCGTTCTGCCCTATGTTCTGTTTTAGCCACGTAGGCTTATTTTTCAACTTAGGCTTAGGCTCAGAGTAGGCCAGCGCAAGTTAGGCGGGACTAAAAAATGTCTTAGGAACTACATAAGGACTTAAAAATGGGCCTACGTGGCTAAAACAGAACATAGGGCAGAACGCCAAAAAGTGCAAAAAAGGGGACAAAAGGCTACGACCCGATTCTATCTAACGAACTTTTCTTTGCTTAATTTTTAAATTACTATTTAAAAAATTTAATTCAAAAAAAAATTTATGCAATTTCGGGTGGATAATTTAGAGATGGGCAAAAGATCAAGACCATTTGTCAAATCTAAACATAGTATTATAGAGGTTAAGCTCTGTGACGCTTTTTGTAATTTTTGACTTATTAGTCGCGTTTTTCAACGCTTTCCATCCGCCTATGTATATGTTATTTCGGTAGAGTTTTTCAAGGCGCATCTTTTGCACTACCGTACGCATTGTTAGTCGACCAAGCAAAATTAACAAAGGCGATGAAGTCATTTTAGGGCAACAGGTTCAAATTCCGGTACAGTCAACTCTCGATACAGTGTAGGCTGGGGGACCAGAAAAATCCACACTGTATCAAGGTTACACTATATCGAGGCTACACTGTAAGCCAGTTTAGCTTAGAGCTGACTAAATGAGGTTGAAAAAATATACACTATATCGAGATCTACACTATATCGAGGGAATACTGTATAGAGAGTTGACTGTAGAAGCAAACTTCTTCGTAGGTATTATTAAAAAAAAAGGTAACACTTTACTTGACCCCCTCCCCCACGGCTGACCTCTTTTTGTCAGGAATTTTAAAAAACCGACTGCATATTCGTGTTTCTCGACCCCGACTGATCCGGGAAACAGTCAACAGATTCTGTGAAAGTGAAAAAAATTTCGAACCACAGGAGGGGGGGGGTGTATCATGGTTTTTAGTCAAAATTTAAAAATTTGAATTGCCGCCTTTTGAATTTTTAAGGGAATAAGGGCTGTATTAGGAGGGGAAGGGAATAAAAAGGGGCCACTTTCGGGCGGCGGTAAATTCGTCCCAGGTAAATTCGTCCACAAAACCGCCAATTCAAAATTCTCGAGCAGGTTCGAATCCTGCTAGTAGCAAATATTTTTCTACCTTAGAATTGTGTGGGAAATCGGGTTTTCTAGGGCCAAAATTACGACTTCACCCACCCAACAAACTCACTTACCTTAGACATGATTCCGAGAAGTACTCTTGACCATAAAATGCATATAGAGTCTCTTTTGCCTAGCTCCAGTGACCAAAACGGGGTAGAACGAATTAGAACGAACCTGGGGACGAATTCACCTAGGGACGAATTTACCGCCGCCCGAAAGTGGCCCCTTTTTATCCCCTTCCCTACTAATACAGCCCTCATTCCCTTAAAAATTCAAAAGGCGGCAATTCAAATTTTCAAATTTTGACTAAAAACCATGATACCCCCCCCCCCCGTGGTTCGAAATTTTTTTTCACTTTCACAGAATCTGTTGACTGTTTCCCGGATAAATCGGGGTCGAGAAACACGAATATGCAGTCGGTTTTTTTAATTCCTGACAAAAAGTGGTCAGCCGTGGGGGGGGGGGGTCAAGTAAAGTTTAGCCCAAAAAAAAATATCATAAAGCATTGGTGCACTCAGGATGGGTGTGAAAAGCACCAGATAGCTACCCCGCAAGGGTATAAACTTTTTGGGTGGTATTTAATTTTGCTGCCAAAAATTTGAATTATGCTGCCAAAATCTTTAATTCTGCTGCCAAATCAAATCTGCTGCCAAAAATTTGAATTTTGCTGCCAAAAATTTGAATTTTGCTGCCGAAAATTTGAATTTTGCTGCCGAAAATTTGAATTTTGCTGCCAAAAATTTGAATTTTGCTGCCAAATCAAATCTGCTGCCAAAAATTTGAATTTCGCTGCCAAAAATCTGAGTTTTGCTGCCAAAAATTAGAGATGAAGAAACGGGACCAGGACGGATTTCAGGACAGGATTTTATGGTCTGTCCAAGACCAGGATCAGGACCAGGATTAGAAATTTTAAAAACCAGGATCCTGGTCGGGATCCTGGTCCAAAAACCAGGATTTTCGTTAAATTCCAGAAATCCGGTTTAAACTGTGAGCAAAATTTTATTGACATTTTTCTACATTCATTACATCCAGTAAACAATGAGAAACTTAATGTCCAAAAATTGCAGAAATCAACACTTTAGAATAACAGATTGTATTCCAAATGAATGAATGAAAATACCCGAGTGAAAAATGCAAAGGTAATTTCGATCAAAATTCGTTTCAATATGACATTTCGAAAAAATACCATTTACCGTATTTACTGTATTAACTACCCACCCTCTAATAACTCATCACCCTCTAATAAGTTCCCACCCTACGGACCTTATATCTCAGCCTAGAGCGAACATTTCGCAAATCCGTTTTTGCGTTTTCTTAGTTGCCGCGAATTTACCTGATTACACTTTTCAGGTTTTGGTTGAGCACCCAAAATCTCGAAATCGACCTCAAATTTTTTCGATTTTTTAGAGGTTAAAAAATAACTCCCCATGGGGACTTAATACAGTAAATACGTATATTTACCAAATTCGACCACCAGGATTGGCCGAAATACCAGGACCAGGACCAGGATTTTTTAATTTGACCAGGACCAGGACCAGGATTTTGTTTTATTTATAAATTTCGAACAGGACGGACCAGGACAGGATCCTGTCCTGTCTTCATCTCTACCAAAAATTTGAATTTTGCTGCCAAAATTTGAAATTTGCTGCCAATTTATCCCTGTTCAGTTTTTAGTCGCCGATCTGTATTTTTTCCATCTTCGTTCACCTCTTAATCATTTTATTATCTGTTTCAGATGCATATCGAACAAGTCATTTATCCGAAAAAGCGTACTGCAGAAATTATCTACGCCGTGATCCAAAACTTTGAAGGTTCAGATGCAGATGACGAGTTGGAAGATTGGAAAAAGCTCTTTGACAATCCTCGGTCAAGCAATGAATGGAGACTGTAAGTTTTTTGTTATCTGTGTTACTCAGTATTTATTGAAATATGTTGGGGCTAGTGCCTATCGTTGCCTATCGTTGGATATAAGCACACTGTCGAAACCTATCAATGCAGCTACAAAGGAAAAAAATTTTTAGTTGTCCTGCTGTGCTAAGAATTCGTCGCCCGACCATGCCAATAAAGTCTTTCGTCTAATTTCCCTTGCACTATCAATTGAGACAAAATGGTGCTACAAGCAGTTTTCGCTGGCAATCAAAGCTGAAGTAAAAAAGAAAGAATTTAAAGTGCCCAAGTGACTGAGAATGAAATTTTAGCTGAGATCGATTTCCTTCAATCGGCTGCTTTTCCATAAGAATTCCGCCAAGGTATGTCAGATCGTGAAATGATGAGTGATTTTTCAAGCGAAAATTTTCTTTAGCTAGCATTGCATTGTCTGCTCATTGGAATCTCGAATTTGTCAGAAACAATGCCTGCGCAGCTCCGACCGTCACAAGCTTAGTGAATTTTCGGTGTTTGAATTTATGCATTTGTTAAGATATGCAGTGATTTGTTGTTGTCGTTACGAACGTCTCTTGCATTGTCATTATCTCTAATAAAATCAGAAAGAAAACTCGTCTTTACAATTTATTCGTAGGTAGAATTTAAATTCACGCAGTAGTTTAAAAATATAGCATTTGGTGCGACTATCTCAAGTAAAGTCATAAATGATGGACATGGAACTAAGATCAGGCTGTGGAAATAGGTCGAGAAATTTCGGCAGCAAATTACAAATTTTTGGCAGCAAAATTCAAATTTTTGGCAGCGAAATTCAAATTTTTGGCAGAAAAATGGATTTGGCAGCAAAATTCAAATTTTTGGCAGCAAAATTCAAATTTTTGGCAGCAAAATTCAAATTTTTGGCAGCAAAATTCAAATTTTTGGCAGCAGAATTAAAGATTTTGGCAGCATAATTCAAATTTTTGGCAGCAGATTTAAATATTAGCCAAACTTTTTTTTAACACTGTAAAGGCGGATTGTACTAAATGTTGCGTCTGGTCCCAAATTTCATGCTTATTAAGTTGGCGCAAAAAACTAACTGACTTGGTCTTTGACGATTTTATCCGGTCTGATCTAATATTTGACTACCTTCAGGATAATATTCACAAAATTTTAAAAGTATTGATTTCGTAAAAATTAAATAGAATAATAAGAAGTCCATTCAACAAAAAATAATAATTTTATTTAGGCCTGAAAGAGGAGAACTTGGTCAGTGCGGGATTAGTGGCTGCACATGAACTAAAAAAGTTGCAACAGGGTGAAACCCTTGATCCCAATGAGCGTAGCGGCATCTCTTCTTCTATTGAAAAAAACTTGCCAATTTATCTAGGTTTCTAATTCGCTTATCGCTTTGTTTAAAAATTTGTTTTTATTAGTGGGTACAACTGGATTGCAAAAGATTCTCAAAGATTATGCTGGAATCGAGAGTTTTGGACCTGGCCCTGACCATCTGTCAGACCATACAGATGTAGGATTTTGACACCTAATATTGTATTAATAGCTGGTTTTTAGGAAACTTTTATGATGGATATAGACATGTCCAAAAAAGCATCTGCTGTAGTCTGCAGTTTTGACCCCACATTTCATATCCCAAAATCATGAAAGCAGTCAACTACTTGAAAGACCCTAAAGTTCATTTTATTGCGACCAATGAAGATCTGAGTTTTCCTGGAAATGTGCCCGGAATTGTTGTGCCAGGAGCTGGTTGTGTGGTAAGTATTTATTAGCACATGCATGTAGCTTGACTATGCATGTTTTTAATTCATTTCAATTAACTTAAGACAAAAAAATTGTTGATAATAACGAAAAAAATAGGAACAGAAATTGGTGAGCGATCGATATTCTGAGCAAGTTTTTGCTGTCTCAAATTTGCGGAAAATAAAGAGGGGTAAAGAAATTTTGTACCTATTTGGTACATGCCGCCCAAATGGGTTCAAATTAATACTCGGAAAAGTAAAATTGTAAAGCTTTAGAAAAATGATTGCAGGAAATTTTTTAAAAATTTATCTTGCTCGTTTTCTTAGAAAAGAATTTTAAAATTAACCACAGTGTTTGCTGGTTTTTGGGCCGAAAACTTAATTTATAGATTGGGGAGTGATCTGTTTTTTTGGGAAGAGAAGATTGGGCCATTTCAAACTGGACTACCGTATTTCCTCTAATTTAGCCAACCCCCCCCTCCCCACCTGTTTTTTGACTAGAACTCAGAGTGAGGACCATTTTTGATTTACAATTTCAAGATTTTTAGGCATCCGAAAAATTCAGCCCTGGGAGCTAAATTAAAAGAAATACGGTAATCAAAACTGGGCCAACTTGTCGACAACTTTTTCATTTCACTCAAAATCACGGCCCAATTTGAAATTGCCCCAGTTTGCCTTGGCCCAATTTTAAGTGGACCAGTTTGCAATGGCCCAATCTTCTCATCTCCGTTTTTATCCCCTTACATTGACCGGATATGAGCCCTAATCGAGGCCAACTTTGCTTTTGTGTCGGCAAGTCTAGGTAAATGTGCCAGTCAATTTACTGATGAATGAACACCATTTTTATTTTGACGACGAATTGGTCAACCCTGTTACGTAGACTCGCTTAATCAACAAATATTATAAATTACTCGGTAAACTATTGATTTATCAACTGTTTTAGTCCAGCGTGTTGAGAGCAGTGTCTGGACGAGAACCTATCGTTATGGGAAAAGTAATTTTTAAAACATTACGCTTTTACATAACTGCTGATTCCAGCCACACACAGCGGCTTTTAACTACATCAGGGAAAGATTTCACATTGATGAGAAGAGAACTTTAATGGTTGGCGACAGGTAGATGCATTGCTTTAAATGAAACCAAAGAAAAAAGTTTAGGTGTGACACTGACATTTGGTATGAGAATCGATAATTATTTTAAAACATTTTTTCTCCTTCGTTTCAAGGTTTGGCACTCGACATGGCCTTGACACTATGATTGTGCTAACTGGAATTCATCAGTTGAAAGACTTGAAATATTTGAAGCAGCCCGCAAGTACGAGTTGATACCTAAGTGGTGGATGGAATCCGTGGGTAATTTAGCAAAACAATAGTTAATGAAAGTTTCTGAATAGATTATGGCATTGTTTTATTTGGTTTTTGACAATAAATTAGTGTTACTTTATTAAAAAGCAGCCCTCAACGGCTGTCGGCGTGCTCAATTTAATTTTATGAGTGGGTTTTTGGAAATAGCAAGCCAGACTGAAGAACTACGAACAAACCCTACTTTCTTAACCCCAGCAAGCACCACCAAAAATTCATAAGAAAATACTTATAAAAACAAATGCAAGCAGTTGCAGCCGAAAACTCACAGAACGAGTTTATCTCCAACAAACATGATAAAATTCAAATTAAACAGTGTGTAACACGTTTATATTGTCAATATACATATCGAGGTCTTTTTCTGGCATTGAGTCCATCAGAACTATATTCTCTTCCGTTTGCGGCTGTTCTTTCACAGGAATATGCCGCCCTGGAACCAAATGTGTTGCTGGAAGAATAAGCCCGCCAACCAACAAGCAGCCACCAATTAGCGCAAATGTCCAACCATAGTCTTTTGAAATGTCAAACAGATAACCTAAATAACGTAACAAATAGAAGAATGTTTAAACGCACACAATAACTAACCACCGATCACAGGACCTGCGATGCACGCGCCTCCATGAAAAAGCAATAAGAGCCCCAGGCCAGTTGTCATGAGATCTATTCCAATCAAATCTACCAGCAAAACAGAAGTTAGCGCGGCATAGGAGCTGACCATAAAGCCAAAGAAGGAGCAAAACGCAACATACACAATGAAATTGTGCATTGCAAAAACGAGGCACGCTGACAGCCCCGATAGCATTAAAGCAGCAGTATATATCCACAACCGATTATTCTCATGATTCTTACCCCACTTGAAAGGCAGCTTACGATCACATATCCACCCAAAGAAGAGTCGCCCCAACACATTTGCAAAGCCTTAACAAACAAATATTACGAAGTTCAATGCATACTTCTCGCAGGACACAGGACAAGACAGTGATAACTTTGGAGTGCCTTGCGGTACATACCTCCGGTACCAGACATACGGCGCATATTTTACTGCTAACACCATGAAGTCTTAAATTTGTCCATTCGGACTAACTCACAGGACATAAGCCGTGGTACACAATTGTCCTGCGGGAAGTATGAATGGAGCATTATGAAATTAAAACTACCATAGAAAGAGACGGCATTGGCAGCTTGTTGCTTTTCCTTGTTTAAAACGGCTTCGGCATTCATAGGTAGAAACATTGGCGCAGCGTTGAAGCCAACAGTGACTAATACACTTGATACAAGGTAAACCATGTAGCAGGGATTGCCTAACAGATGCAAACCCAAGAAATTTGAAAGCCTTCTGACACACAAACACAAGAAATTCGGCACTTTTCTTAAATCAAAAAGAGCTTGACGAAAAGACAGCTGGCAACTGGCTTCCTTCTGATCAAACTTCAATTTTCTTTGCTTTAACGCCAATTCCTCGTCATCTTCTTCATAGATAGGCTCCAGGGGAACGGGCTTGAACAGCAATCCACAAGGTATGCACAGGAGTAGGATGCCTAAAAATACAAATGAGCTATTGCCTTTTCTGCAAATTTCAACCTCCATAAATTGGAAATATGGCCAGCAAGTCTGGTTCAAGCAGGGTTATGAAGTATGCGATGAGCTTTGCAAATCCCAGGGTTCCAACACCAGAGCCGCATACAGTAATTCCAGTAGCTAGGGAGCGATTCTTTTCAAAGTACATTGTCACAATAACGATTGCAGGACAGTACAGCAGCCCTAAGCCCGCGCCCATGACAACTCCAATAGAAAAAACGAGATGTATCAAGTGAGTGGCAAAATATGAAACTCCACAGCTGAAAATGGTCAATAATAAGGAATAGAAGAGGGTTCAGTAGGTTACCCAGCAGCCGAAAGAAGAGCTCCTTAAAACTAACGACTATGAAAGTTATCACATTTATGAATTTTTTTTACCAATAACTGCAGTCGTTCTGCACCCAAGTTTGTTGCACATAACAGCAGCAATAATTCCAATGGCATACATCAATCCAGACAGTAGAGAAAGAATAGTTGACACTTCACTGTTGCTATAGCCGTACTTCTGAAACACATATCATGTAGGACTCCCAAAACTACTTTCAAGGGAAAAATTCTAACATCCACCAATGATTGCCCAATAACACCAAAAGAGTAGACGAATCCATCAGCGAAGACATGTATGAGAAAAGCTCCAAAAACGACCACTTAAACAAGACCTTCAAAGCAAGTCATTTAGAAAATTACTTGCCCCATCCATAACCTCCATCAGGAGCAACTGGCTTCCAGCCAATAGGTACACGCTGTTCAACGCTACTGCTTTTACTGTCTTGAATGAAAATCAATATGATTGTGTTTTTGGCAAAATAGAAGAATAAAAAGATCATCACCTGAACTTGTCGTTGTTGGAATCATCTCATCCACCGCTTGCTGCAACTATTCGCGAGTAAAACTAAAAACAAATATAAAGATGATACGCAATAAAATAAGCTTATGCGATCGACAAACACAGACAAGTGCAGTTTGAACTTACACCAAAGACTGTCAGCAAAGTAATTAAGCAGATGTGAAAAAGACGAGTCAATTTGACCTTACAGCCCGAAACTTTTTAATATTTTCCAAATTTTTATAGAAAAACGATTTTTAGCACATTAGGAAACTCCAAATTTTTATAATAAAAGAAATACCTTAGCATTGTTCCTTTCTAAACTGATGGCTAATAACAGCTGTCATTGTTGGGATTGGTCAAGCAAAGTTAGATGTTTAATAAAACCAACTGTGAATAGTTGCATCTTTTGTAATTTGATAGAGACTTTTAGAATACAAAGAATTACGAGCTTTGAAATCCTCGTGTACTTCATCTAATTTCGGCATCCTACGGTTTCGACGCCAAATGCTCAAAGAGTGTGAAAAACTAATTTGAGCTGTAAAATCCATTTTAAAAATTCAACAATTTTGCGTTGAAATAATTGTTCATAGCATTATGCTTAATTCCATTGTAGGATATGATTTAAGCATGACTCGTTAATGGATTTTTAAGAAATAATCTATAAAACTTATACAATTAATATTTAAAAAATACCGCTAAACTATATGGTTTAACACGAGAATGCCCGACCGGTATATGCATGTATTCTAGTGCAGTTTTTAAAGTAGATCATTTTCGTATATAGGAATGTGGGTGTTCGGATGTGGTGAAGTGACCTAATAAGCTGCTTTCAGTACTCAACCATTTTAGGGAATGTGGGAAATCTTCCATGGAAAAGTGGGAAATTTCAGACCCAGTAAAATAAACCGGGTATGTCCATCCCTGACTAGGCTGCCAGCCTACTTCTTGAGTCTCTCTAAAAGACGGAAAACACAGTCTCATCTGTGATCTAACTCATCTTTCCGATGCAGTTATTTGCGCTCTCTATCACATGATATTTTTTGGATGGGTATAAAAACACCCGATTTTTTACCGTAAATCTTCCGCTTTTCATCTTAAATATCCCGCTTAATATTAAAATTAAATTTTCTACCGTTTTCAACACAACTTTCCTTAAATTTTTACACCATCGTGTAGCCCCGGATCTCAGTTATTTAAACACGAGAACGGTTGGTTGTAATTTCTCTCAATTTAACTCAAAATTTACGCTGATCATTTTTCAAAAAAAAAAGCAAAGATGAGCGCACGAAACCTCGATACCGAAAATAGTTTACAAGCGGAAAAGGTAAGTCATACACACAAAGTGGCCACTCAAAAGAATAAAATATAGAACCTGAAAATTGAAAGCGAAATCAAATACAATGAAAAATTTGGCGCTGCTTGGATATACCCCCCCCCCATCAATTTTTTCAAAAGTGTTCCCAAATACCCTATATTGACTCAAAATCGCATCAGAAGCTCAAAAAAGCATTATTTTTGAGTTCTGGTCAATAAAAATTGATTTTAGGACCACCCAAAGTACCCTTTTTGACATTTTTACAGGGATTTAGGGCTGTATTGGGGGCGGAAATGGACCAAAAAAGTGCAAAAAGGAAGGTGGTGAACATAGTTTCGAATACTGGGGCCTACCGCGTAAAGAAACTGTGATATAGATAAACATTTTATGCATTCAGAGTCACTTTCAAGTTATTTGTGTCTGAGGTATGTGTGTGTGCATCTTAACTGCAAGCGTTCTACGCCCCCTTGGTTAGAGATGCGCGCACTCACTCACCTTAGACATAATTCCGAGCAAGACTCTTGATCAAAAATGCATTAAAAGCAGGGAACCAAACCCATATCTACTTATTTATAAGGATTCTACTTATTTTGGCACCCCGAATCATAGTTTTTTTCGATTTATTCTGAAATTATTCGAGAGCTGCTTATTTTTTTGTACCGAAAATATTAGTTTTTTTTGAAATACGCTCTTTTAAACGAGAAATCTTAGTTTTTGAAAAAATCTACTTATTTAAAAAAAATTGATGGAATCCCTGGTTTAAAGGCTCTTTTCCAAGTCCCATGTTGAAAAACAGGGTAAAACAGTCAAATGGTCGAAAATTCAAAATGCCCAAAACTCAATTTTTCATAAACCACAACTCAAAAATAATGTCTTTTTTGAGCTTCTAAGGTGATTTTGAGTCTATATAGGGTTTTTTCCAAACCACTTAAAAAATTGATTTGGGGGGGGAGGGGGTATATATCCAAGTATGGTCAAAAATTTGAATTGGCGGGTATAAACTTTGCGTTATACGTTTCCTTCTTTTTGTCCCAAATGGGACTCCGAATATTTCATGGCTCGTTCACGGACTTAGACTGAGACTATTTTGGCTACATGAAGACCTCTTAGTCTCAGTCTAAGGTGTTCATGGACTGAGACTATGACTAAGACGAATGATGAACTAAAATGAAAAACAGGATCAAAATTTTTCTTCTAGCTAATTTGAAGGGTTATTACATGCTTTCTTTCTCCACCCGCCATCTAAGCCGAGCTCGCAACCGTATAGAAAACTGCTCTCCATCAATTATTGCAATGAAGTGGAACATTTTGTTGAAGCCGTTCGAATCCTCACATGAGATGGTTCGGGCCATCTCTGATCTCTAAAATTTCCTTACTGAAGAGATGGGCGAGGAAACGGACTTAAAACAGAGATTATTAGAATTGGCGTGGAATAAGCACCGGTGCATTCGAAGAAGTCGCTAATGCATAAGACATATTAAGAGAGCTTGTAGAAACTTTTACGGTGCTGTGAACGTAGATTTCCAGGAAGAAATGTTTTGAACAAAGAAATTAATGAAAATTGTGTATATTGTGGACATTGCACTGTGGACACGTAAAACAAAGTCGCTCTTAGTGACTTCTTAGTTTAAGTCTAAGTCTCAGTCCATGAACACCTTAGACTGAGACTATTTTGGCTACATGAACACCCCTTAGTCTCAGTCGCAGTCCGTGAGCGAGCCATTAGCGGCAAAAAAGTTTTGTTACGGCAAGAAAAAGAATTGCCGAAAAAATTCCCGACTTCAAATGATTTTTTAGAAAATTCATCTGATTTTTTTGAAAGAAGAGATTCTCGGCTTTCATTTCGTATAAAAAGCGTCTTGAAAAATACTACTTCTCGCATTTTCCATACTAGAAAAGTATTTTTCTAATATTTCTCCTATATTTGACGCAAAGTTTAGATTCCCTACTGATTTGTAATCAAAATTTTAAAGGAAAAAAGGCGATTTTTTATAGAGAATTTTCCAAAGCCTTTTATATTCGCTCTAAAAATTATTCATCTTTTGAATGAGATATTGAGAGTTAAAAGTAAACAAAGGTTGATACAAAATTTCGGTCAGCCGAGTAGAACGTCTTGAATACAGTGACTTCAAGTGATCGTAAAATCGAGCTGAACGTCCAATAATAAATTTTTAAAATTTGTACAGATTTAAAATTGTTTTGGTTTGTAAAAAAATTTTCACCAAGACAGATTCAAAGAAGCTTGTGCTTGTTTGAGAGCTCTCACCTTACGATTGAACCCCCACGTTTTAGTTTTTCAAAAAAAAATTTTTCCTTGTAAAACATCATTTTAAAAATTCGATTTTTTGGACATGTTAACAGCCATTTTTATCACTTTAATCTCTTGAAATTTCGGTTTTATGTTTAGCTATATTAAAAGTTTTATCAGAATCAGAAAAAATTTCACAGACTAAAACAATTTTTATTTAAAGAAACACTCTGTATAATAACATCAAAAATCACTTTAATCGCCTGACATTTACTGACATTACACATACATCGAGTCCATTGATATTTGTTGGTCTATTAACATTTTTATGTGTAAAAGGTCAGCAAAAAGAGGCCATGTGGGTGCACAAGATCAGTCATTGCTCTCACAATGCAAGGCACCACGGTGTGCTTTCAAAGACTTTGACAGAGATTTTTATACAGTCAAACCTTATATATCCGGCACTTCCAAAAGTTCGTTCCAGCCTTGCGTCCAACACTTTTTTAACCCAATTTTTGAGAACTTTTGCCAGTTCTGTTTTTACAGTTTGATCGGAAATATCGTCAGGATTCCGATTTTGCATACCGTATTTTCTGTAGTAAGTCCCCCGGGGGAGTTATTTTTCAACCCTTAAAAAATCGGAAAAAAAATATTTCGATTTTGAGATTTTCGGATGCCCGACCGAAATCTAAAAAGTGGAATCAACTAAGATCGTGGTGATTAAGAAAACGCAAAAAACAGATTTACAAAACTTTTTCCTTAGGCTGAGATATGGGGTCGAAATAGGGGGGAGTTATTAGAGAGGGGGGAGTTATTAGAGAAAATACGGTATCCTTTTTTGAAAATTCTGCAATTTCACCATTAAAAAAGCAAAAACCCGCTTATCCGGCACCCCTTTTCAAAAAATGGCATGAGTGAGTCAATATTGCAGGAGTGTCCGGCTTTTTTATTGCCTATTTAGGTAGAGCAATTCAGATGGCGCAAAACAGCGTATTCATGTATGAAGAGCAGTCGTTAAAGGGGCATGCTCGTCGCCGATGGGAATTTTTTGAAAGGCGGGTACCAGTGAAATTCGAACGAGAATTAATTTGACGGAATTTTAGAAAAGTGGAAGAAAAATTATACCTCCAATGGGAATCGAACCGACGACAAGCTTTCGCAGTCCGCCGCCGCCGACATAAAAACGGCGTTTTTTTGAAAAAAAATCAACTTTACAGACTTGTGTGAAAAGCGTGAACTCAGCGTGAAAAAATGAGCCAAGGTAAAAAACCGTCCTTACAGTTAGGGCTTCTCGTGTCAACAAAATCTTGTAACTGATGCAAGTAGTATAAGATCATTAATATCAGATTTAATGCAAAACGAGAGAAACAAGAATGAATCAAGAAAAATTACTGGTCACCGTCTTTTTACACTGTAACAAGCTAAAATGTCACTTTCCCTTTCGCTGTAATAAAAATGTGATTTTTGCGCATTGGTTGTCTACCGTATTTCCTCTAATTAGCCCACCGGTGGGTTCATTTTTCATTCACCCGAAAATCGGAAAAATTTGAATTCGATCTCGAGTTTTTCTGTTGAAAATTATAAATCTGAAAAGCGATATCGGTAGAGCTCGCGGGAACTAAGAAAACGCAATAAACAGCTTGCAAAATATTCACCCTGTTCTGAGATACAGACACTCAAAGTCGAGGGGTGGGTTTATTAGAGGGGGTGGGCTAATTAGAGGAAATACGGTAAGTCTGTCGTCTTAAAAAATTGTGAATAAATAAGTTTTTAAACTTTTGAAATAAAAATTTTATTTGTATAAAAAGAAGGATAGGAAGCACCAAGGTATGTCTTTTTCAGGACGCGCAAGCACATATAGAGCCAATTTCTTTCTTTCTCTTCTAGGCGCCAGATCAAAGAATAATATTAATATAATAACATTTTACAAAAAGCATATTGCCACCTCATGGCGGCAGGACAACCCCCTTAGTCATTTGTTTCTAAAAAGTGAGGCTATAAAATAAAGGGAGGTGTTTCGATTGCTCCATTTAAGATTTTGGTGTTATCTTTTTGTCGATCTTAATCAATTTCCAAAACCACAAACTCAACCATCAACACAATGGTTTGTTCTTGACTTAGTATTTATCAACTTTATTTACAGGACGTGTTAAGAAATTCATACAGTTTTAAACCTCCATAACTTTTTGTTTTGATGAAAATCTGAAGTTATATAAACGCCGATCAATTTAAACTTTCATAAGATTTCTTTCGATGTATATTGTCCCCGATAGGCAATACAGAAAACCATATTTTTGACATTTTATACCGAAAAAATTCTTATAAAAATTTAAGACCATCTGTATGTACAGCATTTCGTATTTATAAATGTCTGAAATTTTTGGCATAACCTTAAGTAAAACTTCTTTAAAAAAATATTTTTACAATAAATTAAGCTAGTCAAATTTAGCGTAAAAACATTTCAGATTCTCCCTATAGCCCTAGTGGCCCTAGTAGCACTCTGCTCCTCGGTCATCGGCCACGAATATGGAGGCGGTGGCGGTGGTGGTGGTTATGGAGGGGGTGGAGGTCATCATGGAGGTGGCGGTTATGGAGGCAAGAGCTATGGTGGAGGTCGCAAACAGTACAGTTATGGAGGCTATGGAGGCAGCTACGGCCAGAAACACCATGGTCACAAAGGTTACGGTGGAAGCAGCTATGGACACCAGAATAAAGGCTACGGAGGGGACGGCGGATATGGCGGTGAAGAAGGCTATGGCAACGTTGGTGCTTATGGTGGCAACAGTGGCTATGGACACCAGAGCCAAGGCTATGGAGGCAACAAGGGGTATGGAGGACCCAGCTATGGCGGGAACAAAGGATATGGAGGTGGTGGATATGGCGGAGAACACCAAGGATATGGAGCAGCCAGCTATGGAGGTGGTTATGGAGGCGGTTATGGAGGTAGCAAGGGATATGGCGGACCCAGCTACGGTGGACCTAAGGGATATGGAGGTGGGGGATACGGAGGAGGACACCAAGTATATGAAGCACCCAGCTATGGAGGTGGTTATGGAAGTTTCAAGGGATATGACGGACCTAGCTACGGTGGACCTAAAGGATACGGAGGAAGCTATGGAAGACACAAGAGCTATGGAGGAGGAAATGGTCCCAGCTATGGCGGAAACAAGGGATATGGTGGCCATCATGGTGATGGAGGCTACGGTGCACCCAGCTACGGAGGTAACAAAGGATATGGTGGTCACCACGGAGGTGGTGGATATGGCGGACCTAGCTA
The DNA here is from genome assembly GCA_004194705.1 of Ditylenchus dipsaci. Taxonomy (NCBI): domain Eukaryota; kingdom Metazoa; phylum Nematoda; class Chromadorea; order Rhabditida; family Anguinidae; genus Ditylenchus; species Ditylenchus dipsaci. Next base: position 173,430 of record SADC01000003.1, on the reverse strand, counting down.
CGGTGGAAACAAGGGATATGGAGGTCCTAGCTACGGTGGTAACAAAGGATATGGTGGTCACCACGGAGGTGGTGGATATGGCGGACCTAGTTACGGTGGAAACAAGGGATATGGAGGCCCTAGCTACGGTGGTCATCATGGAAGAGGTGGCTATGGCGGACCCAGCTACGGGGGAAACAAAGGATATGGAGGTCCTAGCTATGGAGGCAACAAAGGATACGGTGGTCATCATGGAGGAGGTGGCTATGGCGGACCTAGCTACGGGGAAAACAAAGGATATGGTGGCAGTCATCAAGGAGGTTATGGAGGTGGCCCAAGCTATGGAGATGGTGGTTATGGTGGCCACAACGGCGGCTACGGAAAAGGAGGTGGATACCGTTCCAAGCGACAATAAGGATATGAGCAAATCTAAAGCATTAGTGTTCCCAAACTCACCAAATAGCTCATATTTAACAATCATTTTTATAGTTAAAACTACAATAAAATCTGAACTGAAACTTTTGTTTGTTTTGCGTTGTGTCTAAATAATTTTGCAATAACTCAAAGCGCATACAGTATTATCACCGTTGAATACGCTGCCGAACATATCGAGCACAGTATAAGCAACGCGTTAAAGGACCCTGTCTCTTCCTAATTAATGGTCCCGTGCCAATTAAAAATTTTTTCCATAATCATTGAATTTCTGTACGGATATTCTAACTTGGTTTTTAACACAACTATACCTAAAATCAAATTACAGGACACGAAGTTGGAAACGAAGTTGAAAAATCCGCAGAGAAGTTCAATGATCAGTGAAAAATTTTTTAATTGGCGCGGCACCATTGAAGAGGAAGAGACAGGGTCCTTTTAGTAGAACTCTGCTGGGAAATTGATAAATGCAAGTGAAACAATTGACAGTTCAGGACAATAAACCATATGCGACGAGATCACGTCCGTGACGAAATTATGGTCGCGAAAAATTTCGGACGTGACGAAATTTCGGTCTGAATATTTATTGTCTTGGTCAATTTATTCAATAATCCTTCATTCAATTAAACCTATCTTTCAACAAACAATCAATGACAAATAACAAAATATTTATCAATGTTTTTTTGCTTAAGTTTCTGCACTCGTTGTCATCGAATGTCATTATCAAACATGTCATCGAATTTGTAAAAAAATTATATACCTTTCCCCTTACGGCTCTTCCACCTCTGCTGCTGAGACATCCGCCGCGATTTCTGCCAGAGTGAGCGTCCCACCAGTAGCGACTTGGTTGTCCACTGGCAAGTATTCGTCTGACGCTGCAGAAATTAGAATTGTCTAGAGTACCGTATTTACAAGGTTTGTGAACTTCCCGAATGAATTTACTGAGAAAATTTTGTTAGGACAACTGAAATTTCAAAATATTCTTTTGAAATTTTAGCAAACTAAAAGCTGCAGGTTGGATTCCTGCCACCACCATTTTGCCTCTTGCTAAACTTTTCTGCCTTGACCGAATATTTTTTGGTTGCTTTTCATAAAATTTACTTCAAAGAACATAAAACTAAATATACTTTTCAGTTTGAAGTCTGAGTTGAGTTTTGTTGGAAGAGGGAGTGGAGGTTGGCAAAACACACTGTTAAAGCCTTGCTTAAACTTTAGCTCCATCAATGCCCTTTCGAAAGGACGAGGACCTTTTAAATCCTAGCAGCAGAAGTGGTGGGCAAAACGGTCCCCAGGGCTCAACACCAAGTCAAAAATAGGAGCGAAATCGAGAATATGGCGAGTGCTCTTTGTCTTAGGAATATAATCATACACTTCCTGCTGCTCTTCAATACATTTATTCTTTCAATTTGAGACTGTTTCAGTGGCTAAATATGCTGCATAGGAAATCTTAATTTATTAACTAAGATGTTTTAAATACTAAACTGTTATTTTTTATTGTTTTTTTTATAACAAGTCCGTTAAAATTTTGGTGCCTAGGCGTCTTGCCCACTATATGTCAAAATGGGCGAACCGATCATTCAACCTCGGTCTCCACTACGTATTTTTTCCAAAATTTTTTTTCTCATATGAAAGTTTAAAAACTATATATAAATTACATGTTTGGCCAGCCCTGTGCCTGAGGTTCCACCTAAGTTTTAAAAGATTAAAAAAATGGAAAATATTAAAAAAAATGAACAGGAAGGTTCGAGGCAAAATTGGGAAAAGCTTTTACTTTTCGTCAAAAGATTTTTTTATGGCGCTAGTAGTTCGAACAAGTATTTCTCGGTGATTTTCTGATTGTAAAATTTTCAATTTCATGTCAGAAAGTAGCCCTGCAATTCTTCTTTCTAATGAGCTATCAAGCAACTCCTTGTAGCTAGGAATTTTTTATGAAACAGGAGTTGTTTAATGAAAGCGGATATTTCTCAACATGTACAGCCGAACCTCGATGTAAGAATTCTTTTTTATAATCCTTTTGGCCAGTGATCAAGAAAAAATAACCTTGCTATACCCTTGATATCACGAAACCCTTGACATAACGAAGATTTTCGGTGATGTCTGTGCAGCCATATTTTTTAAAATTCCTCTTTTCAAATTAAAATAAAAGGTTTTTGGCCAAACCAGCCGGCCAACAAATAAAATATTCAAAAGCAATCCCATTATTGTTGGGTGCCTGCTTGGTCGCCTAAGCCTAACCCAACCAGAAATTTGAGCCACCCAAACTTTTAAGGTGCGCTCATCAAGTGCACCTTCTTGTTGAACTCTTTTTCTTTTTTAATCCGCTGGCGAGCATGATGTACTTAAAAACAAACTTTAAGGTTTCATCACATAAAGTAGAGACAGCAATTGATCCAGCTGACTCCATTAAAGCACTTAGTCTTAGAAGGTAGTTAATCCTGGAGAGAGGCCACTTTCTTGGCTTTAATGCAGTCCAGCTGGACGCGATTCTTTTTTTTAGAAGTGTTCTATTTGGAAATTAAAACCTTTCTAGTTTCTTTTGGTTAGAATTTTCGTAGAATTTTCGGATATCATGACTATCAAAGGTATATATGTAAACAGGCCAATTTGTAGTGAAACCCTTCCAAAGCTTTCTTTGAATTGCTTTAGAACGTACACAAACTTGTGTGTTATAGCTGTTTTTAACACTAGAACGGTCGAGCGGCCACTTTGTGCAGTTGGAGTCAGTTTTCGACGCTGATTCCGAATATGGTCACAGAATTTGCTAATTCGTTGTTTTGAGGTGGTAAACACCCCTTTGAATTTTGGACACCAAAAATCAGTAACAGCTCGATGGTTTTACTTGTTACTCGAGAAGTATTTAATCGTGAGTCAAGCTTGATAGCTTGTTTGAAAGCTGAAATTCCGGCCTTTCTAGCTGTATATTACACACGGGTTGGTTGCAATAAAAAGTGTGTTTTTTAAAGTCTTTCAAAAACATATTCAAATTTTCAAATTTTAAACATCTAGAAAAAAGTGCTTGTATTTTTATTATAGAGACACCACTCGAAAATCGGATACGATAGGAAGAAAGAGCAGACAAAACTGGGTCTAGAACGTCTATTAAAAAAAAGTTCGTTAGTTATTTGCTTGGTAAATTTACATCAAACAAAATTGTTGCAAAATTCGAAAAAAATAAAACCGCGATTTGATCGAATTCAAATATTTTTATGCATCACAAATTTCAAAATACACAACAAAAATGCAACCAGAACATTTATTTGCAGTGATCACATTTAGAAACTTCTTTCTTTGACCGGTGAAGTTCGCAGTAAGGCCTATGGCATTTTGAGCATTCTTTTTGGCATCTTTTGTCGCAGGCGTAGCATCGTCCCTTGGCAAATATAAGCTTTGACTGACTTCTTGTTGTCATTGAGTGTAGCGTCCGGCGATCTTGACGAGCGGTCTCATCGCAGGATATACAAATGGTCTTCGTCACTGCATGCTTTTCACAAATTGGCTTTTGACAACTTCCACAGCTAATAATCTTTGACCCACGGATTGTTGATCTGCAGATGTAGCAATGCTCTTCTTCAAGCTTGGCGGATGAGACCATTTTCGCGTGAACGCTATAGATAGATGATAAATTTATACACATTTGGTCTAAATATACCTTGCATATAAGTTTGATATTTCTCCAAATTCTTTTGTGCTCCAGTGACCTCCTTTCTCCTTGCTCCTTTCTTTCTTCAAACCATCCATTAGCTGATCGGATAAATTGTGCAGGAAGTCGCGTCTTGGTTGCTTTTCCCCCATCAATACAAAGGCATTTTGCGCGCCCCATCCACAACTAAGCCATAAAAAGTCGGAGCGGCCAGCGTCTTGTTGCGGGCTTGTAAGAATACCCATTGATCATTTCATCAAAGATATCGACACCGAATTTGGTTTGATTGTAAACAGCGATCATCTTTGGCCTCCCTGATTTATCCATTTCTTTTTTGTGGTGAGCTGTGGAGTAGAGCGAAACTTGCTTTGTATCTCTAACTTGGAACTTCAAAAGAGTTTCCCTCTGACGGAATACAAACTGCACTTTACCATTCTAAAATACATTACCATAATTATGCTTCTGATAAGTTTTTTACCTGCAGAGGTTCATTGAAAAAATCTCGCTCGTCAAGATCGCCGGACGCTACACTCAATGACAACAAGAAGTCAGTCAAAGCTTATATTTGCCAAGGGACGATGCTACGCCTGCGACAAAAGATGCCAAAAAGAATGCTCAAAATGCCATAGGCCTTACTGCGAACTTCACCGGTCAAAGAAAGAAGTTTCTAAATGTGATCACTGCAAATAAATGTTCTGGTTGCATTTTTGTTGTGTATTTTGAAATTTGTGATGCATAAAAATATTTGAATTCGATCAAATCGCGGTTTTATTTTTTTCGAATTTTGCAACAATTTTGTTTGATGTAAATTTACCAAGCAAATAACTAACGAACTTTTTTTTTAATAGACGTTCTAGACCCAGTTTTGTCTGCTCTTTCTTCCTATCGTATTCGATTTTTGAGTGGTGTCTCTATAATAAAAATACAAGCACTTTTTCTAGATGTTTAAAATTTGAAAATTTGAATATGTTTTTGAAAGACTTTAAAAAACACACTTTTTATTGCAACCAACCCGTGTGTAATATACAGCTAGAAAGGCCGGAATTTCAGCTTTCAAACAAGCTATCAAGCTTGACTCACGATTAAATACTTCTCGAGTAACAAGTAAAACTATCGAGCTGTTACTGATTTTTGGTGTCCAAAATTCAAAGGGGTGTTTACCACCTCAAAACAACGAATTAGCAAATTCTGTGACCATATTCGGAATCAGCGTCGAAAACTGACTCCAACTGCACAAAGTGGCCGCTCGACCGTTCTAGTGTTAAAAGCATGAAGAAACAATTTTCGTCAATTTTTAATATGATATTTTATGTTTTTTTAAGAAGCTCTCGAATAAATTATGTTCTTATTTTCCTTTTTAGAAAAAATACATTTTTAAATAATTGAATTATCGGAAGCTATAGATTTGCAGATTTTATAAATATTCTTATTACTGTGATTTTATTTTATAAACTAACTCTAAATATATGCCAGAAAATAAAGTCCTTTTAAACAATTTTTTTTGGATGATGCGTGAAAACGCCATGTTCTAGCCAAAAAAACGTGGCACGTTTTCTTCCTTTCAGTCATATTTTTGAAAATTGACCCAAATATTTTCGCGAACAATTTTTTTCTACTCAACACCATAAAAAGGCATGCATGCCAGAGTTTTGATGAAATAAAAACTTAATTCTCCTGAATTTGATCTAAATGAGCTAAAAATTCAGTCAAATATACATTGAAAGACTACCTACCTCTCAGGGGTAAAAAACAAATTTGTTTCAAAGAATTTAAAATTATTAATACAAAAAGTATTTAAAAGGATAGGGTCACATTTCATACCGCGACATTTCATTTCGCGATATTATATTTATTTTATCTGACTTTTTCAAACTCTTCGAAAAAAGTTTTTACTATCTGATAGCTAATGGTATTTTTCGGGTCGGGGTTTGACATTTTTTAAAAAAGGCCACAAAAGATGTTGGCCTACGGGCTGGCTTTTTAGTGAAAAGCTTATTTATTAGTGGCGTTTAAAAAAAAAGTTTTTTGTAACCAAAAGCCATCCCGTAGGCCAACATTATTTCAAACCCCGGCCCAAAAAATCCCATTTTGCAGCCTTAAATCTTAACTATCAGATGGTAAAAACTTTTTTTCGAAGAGTTTGAAAAAACTCAGAGAAAATGAATGAAATATTGCGATATGAAATGTGACCCTACCTTTAAAATTGTTTTTTTTATCATGTTGAGCAGAAAAAGTAATTGAGGTAAAAGACGTTAGGTAACTTTTCTAAAAAAATCGAGGTGGCTCGGTACGGTGGAGAAGTAACGAGATATTATTTGTTGCAGCATCTACGAAAAATATAGGACAAAAAAAAGTCTCGTCAAAAATTAGAATTGGATAGCCACCTGATGATGTTTTAAGTTTTATATACTCTTTATTATTACCGTCTATTATTATAATGGATCCAGACCCTCGACAATTCAAAGCGAAAATTCCCCGCAGCAGCCCTGGCCAAACTGATCAAAAAGACATCTATTATTTTTCAATACAACCTACAAAAAACTTTCCGTTAACGCCATATAGCCCAGAATTGTAGTAAATTCGTAAATTCAATTATTTCCAAAATATATAAAAATTGCTGAAGCTTTTTTTGGTCTGCCTGAAACAGGTTTAAATTGGTCTAAAAATGCATTAATTAAGCAAATGCTGTGTGTGAATAGGAAAATCTCAGCCAACTCATGCAAATTCAAGACGTTTTTGTTCTTAGAAATAAAATGTTTGGTTGTCTCTTGCTCCTGGCAGCCTTTTAGACTCACAGGAGCATAAAGGACAACAAGGTGGGGGGGGGCACAGTGGATGCAGCACAAACTAATAATAACAACCCCATTCCTTTTTGGCTATAAAAGACCAATTATTATTACTGCTGTTCGGGGCCCTACTTGAGAGTATGTCTATAGCTTACCTCTGAGCACCCTATAAACTTTTTGAATGGACATGTTCCTCTAGAATATCTTTATATTTATTTAGATCGATTTTGTAGTTTTCGATGCTCACCGTAGTTCCTCTAATAGCCGCACACTCACTCTACACCCTATAACTTCTTTTCACTAGCTTTTTGAGCTCGGTGAAAAGTACCTGCTAGAGTTTTCAAAAATCTATCAGTCCCTTTTTACAGAGCTCAAACAGTAAATTATACCAGAATTTTCGGACCACTTAAATTTTTAAAAAATCGCATGCTTCTAATAGCTGGCCCGACGCGGCTCTAAGAGGAAGTACGGCAGCTAAGTATGCCTTAAGAAATATTTTGTACAGTCAAGGTCCGTGGAGAAAGTCAGCGCTATAACGCGACCCCTCAAGTTCGTTCCCGCTTAGAGTCCGACCATTTTTTTAAAATTTTTGCCGAAATAGATCCGCCAGTCTAGTCCAAAATATCGTGAGGATTCCAATTTATCAGTCGTTTCTAAAAATGAAAATGGGGACTATAGTCACAGGCTGGTCTATAATTAGAGAAAATACAGTATACTTAGCTGTCGTAGTTGAAAGTTATAACTTTGTCAGTTGGTGGTTTTAAATTGACCTACCGCCATGAATTTTAGGTTTCCTAGTAAAACTTAAAATTTTCAATTTATACTTAAGATAGTCTTTTTTCAAAAAAGCCATTCCCAGAAGAGTCACTTTTACACCTGAATTTTCCAATATTTTAGTAAGCACTTCATTCAACTTCAAGACTTGACTTTCTGTACTGAATAAACAGTGGTTTTCTTTTAAATTTTCAATTTCCTTTTGAAAATTGGCTTTCTGTCTGCATCTCAAGTGTGTTATGCAGTATGTAACTTAATCCTTTTGTTATTCCAAAATGCCGCCTACTTTTTATGCATTTTATATTTTCCATTTGTAGGCTCAGGACAGCAATAAGCCATTCACAATGAATATGGTCAAGTTGCGCCAGATTTTGGAGCTGCGTCGAGCCACCAAAGCTCCTCCACTGATTCCTCCCAAAATAAGGAGGGGGATCGGAGGGGAGACTGAAACCAGACGAGGCCCAAAAGAAATAGTGGATATTCACTTGCAGTTGAAGAATTTGAGGGTGGCACCAAAAAAATTCTCGTCCAAAACTAACATAAGTAATAGCAGAACCATTGCTTGTGTGTTTAGTGAAAGTGAGGACGGCCAGACTGGACCTTGGAAAGTGGTAAGAAAAAGTTTATGGATGGGCCGATATTAAGTAAAAATTGGCAGTTCTAATCTCACCTTTGAATATACACTATGATTTACAGTCAACAGCTAGCGAGCTGCAATTGAGCTGCCAGGAAGAGTTGAGGAGCTGTCGTGTGGACATGCCTTCTGTTTTTGCTGTGGAGTTCCAATTAGAGCGCAGTCAGTTCATCAAACTTGATGTGTAAGTCTTTTGTTGAGCCCTCAGGATCTTTTTACAAAATATATATTTTTGTATAGTTAATTCAATTATTATCTGACAAAGCGGAATACATTTTCACCTTATATAACACCTTATACAAGGCTGTTTGACCAACCGCTAAATAAAATGACATTTGGTTCCCCAAGGATTCGTTATATCGAGGTTGGCCGCATGAAAAAGTCATTTTAAAAACTATCGGTCCTATGGGGGAGGGCGTTTCGCTTGATCCCCCGTGTTGTTTTTTTCTCATTTTTAGGCCTTAGGCTTAGGCAAGGGTAGGCCAGCGTATATTAGGACAGACTCAAACATATCTTAGAATCATGCTTAAGTCCATTCTAACATACACTAGCCTATCTTTGCCTAAGCTTGAGCCTAAAAACCACAAAAAAATAACAACCGGGGAGACTTAGGCAAACACCCCCATTGTCAATCAAGAGGCAATATGCTGAATTCGGGCTAGGCTTTTTGCTGCTACCAAAAATTTGTTGCAAAAAGAACCTTTTCTTTATTGAAAAATGTTTCCTGTCGAAACAAGCGTCATAATTTTGTGTAGACAAGAAAACCTAGGGTTGGACAATGGTCAATTGACTGGTCAATTAATATTATTTGACTGGTCAATAAGAAATCGGTCAATTGTTAACCGCTATTTGCAGACTCTGCTGCAGTCAACGGCTGGAATGCACTGGTACGCACTGGCCCAAATCATGTTTTTTTAGGGTTTAACACTAAAAAGGCGTAGAACACATGCTTTTAGGGTGCGTCCGACGATTTTCGGAATTTTTTTTCACAAAAATGGTCGGACGCACCCTAAAACTTGTGTTCTACGCGTTTGAAGTGTTCCACTTTTCGATCAATTCTTGTCAATCGATCGAGTTTTATTTTAGTGTAAATTTGGGCCAGTTCGTAATAATGTATTTTAGCCCAGTCAACTCTCCCAATACAGACGACTCTCCAAACAGTTAACTCTCCCAAGGGTACCTAAATTAATGGGAGGTCGACAAACAAAAGTTGTACACCAACCAAAGCATGGCTGGACCTACGTTAATGAAGAGTTTACTTTAATTAGTGGTGCATAAATGAGGGTTTAATTGTACCGGAAATTAAAACAGGACACATAGGACACTTGAGAAGGAAATTTTGAGACTTGAGAAGGATATTTCGTGTGAGAAGGAAATTTTAACGATTGACCACTTTTCGATTAATTCTTGTCAATTGATCGAGTTTTATTTGATCGGTCAATTTCAAAACCCTAAGAAAAACTTTTTGATTCTGACAGCAATAAAAAGTGTTTGGACGATAACTTTAAAAAAAAGTCTTGCCTGTATTTCGGCTAAGAAGCTAAAATTTTAATTTTGGGCTTTTTAATTTTTTTTATCAATTTGCGGGCTCTTTTATTGAAATGCTAGAATACCAATACCCTAGTAATGTTTTTTCATTTATTAATTTTACTTATTTACAGCTGCGACCTCTTTGAAAACCAAGCAATCAGCTTGGGTTACGCCATATTTGCTGTTTCTGAATTAGTGGTGTGTGAAAATGGAAGTATTTGCAGACAAGTTGTGTGAGTACTACCACCACTTATATCAATAATTGTTGTACGTCAAGGACATTTATCTCTATATGTGTTAGCATCCCTCCCAAAAAAATTGCCTTGGTCTCCCCTGTTGTTTTTTTTAGAATTTTTTTTCCAAAAGTCTCAAAAACCATTTTATACATTTCTGAACCATTTTAATAAAAAGATTTTTTTGGTATAAAAATGGTAAAAAAATATTTTGCCTTGGTTCCACAAGATAGTTTTTTTATTAAATGTCAGAAATGTATAAATTCAGGCATAGGATTAGGCAAGGGTAGGCCAGCGCGAATTAGGACGATTTCAAATATGTTCTTCGACGCTTCAAAAAGTAGTTAAATGAATAATTTTTAGGACTTTTATTTTAAAAATTTGCAAAAAAAAACAACAGGGAGGACTAAGGCAACTGTTTTTTGGGAGGGGAGCGAACACATATACAGAGTGGGGCGAAAAAACGCGGCCATTTTCATTTGTTTAAATCAGCGTCTTTTTACCAAAAATACTCTTTACCGGAAATATCAAAATCGACCTCAAATTTTTTTCGAAATTTTAAGGGGTTGAAAAATAATTCCCGTGGGAAGTTAATAAAGGAAATACGGTAGTTATATTTAACATTCAATATACAAATTATTATTGTTACTTTAGCAATGATGAGGCCGGAGAAAGTATTGCTGAAGCTCTTATATCCTGCACCTTAAGGCAAGGAATTTCGAATTATATTGTAAGTAACCTAGCCTTTGCAGGCCAAAGCCACATTCTGTACTTTTACAATTTGCTACCAAAAATTTGGCCTTGAAAAAGAGCTTAATGTCCACTGCTTCAACCCAAATATTCTTCGAAATTCACAGACTGGAATTAGGTCCTAACTACTCTTCCAACGGAGAAGATTTAAGTGGGATGTACAGAGTGCCTGGAGACACTACCACCAGTGTGTTGTACAGGAGTGAATCTGTCAAATATAGTTCCTCTAGAATTATTTGGCGGAATTTCTGTTTGCAATCTACGGAAATCATCGGCAGGTAATTATTTTGAAAACTTTTTTGCGTTCGATATATAAAAAATGTTTTAGGATTCTGGAAGTGGTCTGTTTGTACAGGGACAGCAAAACATCAAGAGGACTGTTGGGTCGATTCTTGATGGAGTATGAGCACTTGAAAAAAGGACCTACAACGGAGAATGTATACTTCGTAAGTATAGTCAAAGTAAAAAAATTTATAGAGACCGAAGAAATTGTAACTGCGTCACACAATTTGTGAGCTATCCCAAGAAAGTTTTCTTTAATTACATGCTTTAAATCTGATATTGATAGGCTACTTTTGAAAACTAGGCAGAAAAAGTTGTCGGGTCAAATAATAAAAGAGAGAAAATTGACTTGTAGCCTGCTGATATGCTCATTTAATAATGACGCTATAGCCGAATTTTCTCCACGCCTATCCAAAAACTAAAAGCATCAGACTTTTTGTAGATTCGATCAGGACTGGGCACGGGCCGGCCCGACACAAAACTCGGCCCGTACACAGCCTGGATTCGATACAGAACCCACCGATATATCGAGCTTCAAATCCTACCCTATACCCACGGCTCTCATCTATACTTTATTGAAAGATTTCTACTTTTGGGATCCTAAATCTTCAGAACTTTTGAGATTTTACGTCAAAATCGGCGCTAGTGATAACATACCACGTATGCCAGTCATATACCACTCCTCCTCCTCTCCAAAAAAACCTTAGTGTCGTATACCCCCAATAATTTCGGCTTAGGACGGTAGGCTTGATACCCAACCTTATATCATTAAGTGTTTTAACTCAAATTCTAATATTTTCATTTGGCTTTGCGAGCAGGCATTGCTTAAAGGGCCATTCCCACCTGTTTTTAATTGTCCCTGCCAATTCAAATTTTTATGCCTAATCATTCAACTTCTGTTCGGATTTTTCAGCTTGGTTTCTAACAAAACAAGGCCTAGAATTTAATTTTAGATATAGTTTTGTTTGAAACCAAGTTGAAAAATTCGTACGTAAATCCAACGATAAAGAAAAAAATTCGAATTGGCGGAGGACAACCGTTGTCAGAGACGGCAATGGCCTTTAAAAATATTACTAAAAAATAGTAAAAAATGGTAATATAATTTTAGTTAATCTACGAAAACTCAAGAAATCAGCAGAAAACTTGTGGCACATTCGAGTTAATGAAGATTAATGAGATCGCATTGCCCTCCTTCCTAGAATTCGTGTCTTCTGGTAGTGCTTTAAATTTTGCTTGTGCCATCGACTTTTCCAGACCAGCCAGTCAACCAGTGGATGAAGTTAACATTAGGAGCTACTTAGACGATGTTGAGCTGTGCATACGAGCATTAGGCGAGCCTTTGCGCCACTTTAATGCGTTAGTTTTCTGCATGCAGAAAATAATTTTATTGTATTCATAAACAATGTTTTAGATCAAGCTCTTTTCCAGCTTTTGGTTTTGGCGCTAAAATCCCACCCCATTTCAGGGAAAGTCAGGAGTTTTGTTTGGTAAGTGATAAATTTAGTGTGTGCGTAGACGTTTAGCAGATTTTGTGACATTTTTGAATTCCCGTATTTTTTCAAGTTCATGTTTTTTGCTGTTTGAGGCACGCTTTTGAGTTCCTTTTATCGTACGCTGACCTATAGTGTACCTGAGTTAAAAAAATTGAGAAAGAAATCAGAAGCACCAAAAATAAGCAAAAAATTAAAAAGGCGTGAATTCAAAAAATGTCACAAAAACTATTCACATACCAAAATCGAAATTGACGTAAAAACGACACAATTATCCTGGGTCGATAATTCTTTTAAATTTACAGCTACCCTTAACCAGAATACTTCTTTCAGAACTTAGACACTGATCCCTACTGTCGGGGGCTAGATGGCATCCAGAAGGCGTTTAAGAACGCCTTTGCTAGTGTGCAACCTTTAAATGTGGCACATCTATCACATGTTATTTACTATGTATCTAAGTGAGTCAGAAACTATTCGGAAAATTAGGATGATATACTCCTATTTTAGACTGGCTCAAAGTGCATTAAACAAAAACCAGCCATCTAGTGGAGGAGGTCTGCCTCAAACAAGCAGCAGCATGGGTCTTAACCAACAAGTGGCTAGACCTAGCTATTTTGTCTTGATAGTGATTACAAGAGGAGTGTTCGATGACCTCAAAGAGACTGTCCAATCCATTATATTTGCCTCTAGAGCACCCATCTCTGTGGTCTTTGTAGGGATTGGTAATGCTACACAGTCGACAGGCGGCACTGGTGAAAGCTCTTCAGACACTGTTTCTGTCAGCACAGCATCTGATTTAAACGAGCTGGAGAGGCTGGCCACAGCTGGTACTCGCTTAAATTATCATGGCAGGAAGCCGGAAAGGGACTGTGTTCAGGTTAATGCTTCATTACAACAACAAACAACATTATGAAAAGTAAAATTAGATTTCGAACCCTACATGAACTATATATTATTACACGGTGGGCCAAAAATATTTGGAAATTTTACCATTTTTTAAATTTTTTTCCTGTGACATGTTTCTATAGGGTTTATGCACATCTTTTGTGCTAGTAATTGAAGATTTTTCTGGGTAAATCGATAGAGCAAGGAGGCAGCTACGCAAAATTTTCATTTTTTTCCGATTTTATTTGGCTCACTCTGTATATCCTGGAATTGTTTTTTGGAACTGCTCTTTTTAATTTTTAGAGATTACTTTAAATGTAACAGAGCTTGGAGTTCTATATTTATTTCATTTTTCTTGTTTATATTTAATTTCTCTGACAAAACATTGTTTACTTGAAGATTTTCAAAAGCAAGGGTACCCAAAAATAAATGGCTCAAATTGTTTTACACCTTCAAATTATTATTTTACCCCTCCATTTTTAAAACCTTTTTTACCTCAAAAAGTCTGGAATTTTTTGTCAAAGTTTTCATACCAGCGTGTAGCCCTGGATCTCAGCTTTCTCACAAGCTATCAACTGACTTACTGAGGTTTTCAAAAATCGGGAAAAAATATTATTTGTAGAGATCAAATTTTTGACAATTTGTTCCATACAAACCCCTTTTTCTTTAATTTTTCGAAATCTCAGAAAATCAGTTGATCAGAATCAGGCATCATAAAGCTGAGATTCAGGGCTACACGCTGGTTTTAACACTTTCCAAAAATTGAATAAAAAAGTTTAATAAATACTCTAAAGAAATAATTTGAGGGGTAAAGAATAATTTAAGGTAGAAAAATACATACAGTCGAACCTCGATAAGCCGACACCCTGTCGACACTTGATTCGGCCAGGTAGTTGACACTTTAAAGGGAGGGTGAAAGCTATTAAGGAGATAGTCTCGACACGAAAGGATTTATCCAAGTTTTGTTTTTTTCTAATCACGGCCCCTTAAAATTCAAATTTTAGTGCATTAGGAAGAAAAGGCGCCAAACGAAATTTTTTCAAAAAACGGCTATTTTAGACGCTTTTAGAGTGTTTCTGTTCTGTGCGCCTGATCTGTTTTTTTTGCTTGTTGGCTCTGGATGTTTATGACCAGAATATTGCTCACACTAAAAGCTTTCAAATGAGCCATCGCTTGCATATGAAATACTGAAAATATCCAAATCACAATTGATTTCTGTGAAAATTTTCAAAAATTGTTCATTATCTGGTTGTCTAAATTGAGAACCTACAAACATTTTTTGTCTTCGAAACTCTCCTCTCATTACTAGGTAAGATGCAGGGACTACTAAGGATTTTCCAACAAATGTTGTTACGCCAAAATGTCATCTCCTCTGCCAACATGTTGCCGAATTCATGGAGCAGCGCTATTTTTGGGGACTTCTCTCTGAGCAATCCATAGAAGTATTGCATTGCATAGTGAATGGGGAAGAAAGAAGACTATCAAGCATCCGCGAAAGGAAAAATATACTGAAAAGAATTTTGGAGGAGAGTTTTATCAGGAAATATTTATTTTATGTCGAATAAGGAATTGAATATAAAATAGGATGGTTCAATTTTAGAACACTTTCAATTATAAGAAAATCGTTTGGTCTGTAAAATTGCTCCTAAGTTAGTGCCTCTGTAAAAAATTATTAGAAGATCAAAAAGTTTTGTTTTGAAATTTGAATTTCACAGAAAATATTCCTGGCGTTATGTTTGTTTTGAGCTGCACTAAGATTTGAATTTTAGGGGGCCGTGTAATGTGGTTCTAGAGCCATTTTGTGTCGACAACTCGATGTTGCAATCTCGAACAGACTTGTGCAGAATCAAAAGTTGGACCCGCATTATCAATATCAGAATTTAAAATTCCTCCAAAAAATAACTTAAAAATTGAAATGCAATATGAGACTAATCAACCTATTTTGATGGTTTTTCCCTTTCCCATTTCAATTTTTAGGGTTTTTTTTGAAGAAATTTAGAAATTCTGATATTGATGATGCTAATCTAACTTTTAATTATGCACAAGTTTGTCTGACATTGCAACACCAAGTTTTCGACAAAATACGGCTCTAAAACACATTTAAAATTGGAGTAATCCTTTCGTGTCGAAACTATCTCCTTAACAGCTATCATCCGCTCTTTAAGGAAAACGACACCCCGATAAGCCGACACCTGAGTTCGGTCCCTTGGGGTGTCGGCTTATCGAGGTTCGACTGTACATCCAGAAATAAATACACTAGGTAAACAGCACTATAATCCTCTCTAATAATTGGAACGCCTAAGAAGAAGATTTGAAAAATGACTAAGTTGGTCAAATGAATACTATATACGCTGAGCTCTAAATAATATCAATTTACAAACAAAAAAGGGCAATTATTTATCTCAAAATTACTATTTTAAGTATGTTTCGCTGGCTCGCTGTCGCCGAGAAGAGACAAAATTAGCTGATCTGAAAGCCCTGGTATGTATTTTCTTCGTAAAACCTTTTATCAAAACAAATTTTGCAGATAGCTGAGAGAAGCTTCTCAACATTCCCTGGCAGATGTCTACTTGGATGGCCAAAAATGGATTCAAACCGCATTCAGCCATAATAGCCGATCCACTGGTGTTTGTGTCAGATGAAGAGGTGAGTGTTCGGCTAATTTTCTTCGAAGCATTTCTTTCTGGCAATAGTATTTATTTTGCTCAAGCCAGGCCCATCCAGCGGAATGGCCAACGGCCGAGTCTCAACCGCCAGTCAGTTGGGCAGGGATGTGCGCAGAAAATCCAGAATCTTGTTGGCCCAGACAGGTGATCAACTCCAAAAACTCGTCAAAAAGAAGTGCAGAGGTGGAAGGTGGTGCAGACATGCGACCACAGAGAACTGCAGCAAAACAGCAATTAGTGCCATTAATGGCACATCTTTCAATGGACTCAACGGCGGAGATATCTCCGATCAAAATGGGAGAGAATAGTAGCAAGGCATATACTCCCCAGAACACAACTGCCGGGAGCACAGGCACTATGACAAGTGGTCACGGAGAATCACCCATTCATTTTGGAGTGAAACAACAGCTCAAAAAAATTAAGAAATTAGGTAGGAAAGTATAAAGTATAATTTGAAAAGTATAAAGGGTATTATCATAACTTTCAGAATTAGATACTTTTTCCATCTCTTCATTGCCGGGTTCAAGGCGTCTACCCAGCACTAGTTCTTTTGTGACACCAGACGGAGAAGATATTTATACGCGACACATGGTTTGCAATCAAAAGTCAGTTTCTCATTTTATTAATTTTAGTTATCAATATTTGGAATAATACAATAGCAGTTTTAGAAGCGGAACACTTTCGGACGTAAATGTATCGAGGGCTCCTAATCTATCAAGAGAATTGAGATCTCGCTCTATCCAAGACCACGAACCAACTAGTTCACCTTATTTAACGAGGAAGTCCCATATGAACTTCTATCAGCCATAAGAAAACATGATAACTATATAATTATATAATGATTACTTATTGTTAAACGATCATGCTCACAGTGATCTAGTGGTAACCCGCCAATTCAAATTTTTTTCTAAATCGTTCGATTTACGTACGAATTATTTTATTGAGTTTCTAACAAAAGTAAACCTAGAATAAAATTCTAGGCCTTGTTTTCTAAGAAACCAAGTTTAAAAAACCGAACAGAAGATCAATCATTAGGAAAAAATTCTGATTTGGCGGAGGACCACCAGACCACCGTGAGCATGGCCTTTGAATCCTGTAGTCTCAGTGGGTGCATATCATCGAAAAAATCGAATTTCTTCACTAATTATCACATTGTCGCGGTGCAGTCAAAACATATCTTTCTACGAAATAATTTCAATAAATATTTTTTGTAAACAAGTAAAGATTTGCACTGACTTGATACATAGCCAGTTAGATATGACCCATTAGCAGGGCTTCGAATCTTCCTTTTTGAAAAGATTTGTCCCTTTTTTGGCACCCCAAATATTTTTTTATTTATGGAAATTTAGTCAAAATCTTTTTTTTTCGCTTCAAAGTGGCAACAAGCACTGGATAAAATGGCCCTTTTACTTCAAAAACAGTCAAAATGTCCTTTTTACCCACATGTCCTTTTTTTTGAAATTTTTCATTCGGAGCCCTGCCCATTAGATGTATCAAAAAATTAAACCATTGATTTGGGTCGCTGATTCCGAATCTGTTGTCGAAAAAGTCGAATTACACCCAGTGTTTTCAGTGCGGCCGAGAAAAACGGCCGAAGCCCTACTAAATGCAAAATTCAAAAACGGCCGAGAAAATAAATACCGTATATTCTCTATTAAAGGCCCCTCTCTAATAAAAGCCCCCCCCTCGATTTTTGACCAGGACCCGTAGCAAATATCGATTTAGCGTCTAAATATTTAGTCACTAAATAAAAGTGGCAAATCGGTAGCAAATATAGAAATCTAAACTCTAAATATCTAGACGCTACTTTCTCGGTAGCAAATAAAAAAGTAGAATTTAGCTGGCCAAACTCTAAAATTTTACTCGTAGCAAATATCGAATTAGACTTTAGCCTTTAGCAAGTGGGATGCTAAACTCTAAATATTTAGTCGTAGCAAATATCGCGATCTAATGTTTCTTCCTCTTTGTTATTTTCAATCACCAATCAACAAGTTCATGTTCACCAAAAACATCTCTTCTATAAATATCTAGTCTAAACGTCGAAACAATTCCCATCAGAAACCGTACCCTAAATCAGTGGTTGCTAGAGATGATGTTCCAAAAAGATCACAACCAAAAGCCAACCTGCATGGCAATACTCGACTCCTTCCCCTCCGGGATTCCACAGAAAGCAGGCGAATCTTCGTAGAGCTCGATAACGTCCTTCAATCTATCCTCAGCCAAAGGTTTGCCTCCACCAGTTCCCCTAGCATGCCTAAATAGCAACAAACAAACCAATTACAGGACAGATATAGAAACAGCCTACTTTTTTTTGCTCGAGTTCACCTCCTTCGCTTTGCTTTTTAGATACACCCAGTGCTTCTTGACCTGATCGCTACTGAAGCTGACCGATTTATCCACGAAGGCCCTGTTAAGCTTTGACGTCACCTCCTCCCACTCTTTGTTTGATTTCGATTGAGCCTCGGCCGATATCCGGACTGAAACGGCTTTTGTCCACGAGCAGGCTTGCGTTCATAGCGAGAAAAGCTTCTAAATGGTTATTTTTATAAATCGTTTTTTCGTCGAAAAAATACGCGAGCAACGGGAAAACAAATATGACAGGAGAAAGAGCGATGAAAGTTGGTATAGGAACATAAATATCAAAAAGTAGGTCAACAAGGTAAAAAATAGACCGAAAACAGCCAAGAAGTTGAGTCTAAATAAATTTAGACAGCCCCCTATCGCCCCACTTTTTTACTGTAAAAATTTAGAGTTTAGTGCGTATATTTGCTACCAAAAGTGGAATTTAGACTCGATCTTTGCTGCAAAAAGTAGAGGTCTAAAAAAAGTAGAGTCTACTTTTTAGAGTCTAATTATATTTGCTACCAAAACTCTGAATATTTAGACACTACTTTTAAAGTAGAATTTAGACAGCGATATTTGCTGCCACTAATTTTCCGCCAATCTAGAGTTTAGACTTTAGCATGCTAAACTCTAAATTCTAATTGCTAAATCGATATTTGCTACGGGTCCAGGATTTCAGAGTTAGAACCATTTTTGATTTACAATTTCCGGATTTTTCGAAGGTTGAAAATTAAGGCCCCGGGGCCTTTAATAAAGAATATACGGTGTGCGCGTCAACAGTTTTGAAAAAGCAGAGATCAAAATCTATGCTTTTTTAAAAGCATATTTTATCTTTCATCTTTTCGCGGCTTTTTTAGAAGCATATTTGTTCCAAAAATTTTCTCGGCTTTTTGAAAAGACCGATAAAATAAAATAACTTTCTCGGCTTTTTTGAAAAGCTGAGTATTGACGGTTCATGTATGTCAATCAATTTCTCCCTTGAGCATGCCATATTAGATTTTTAGATGTCAAGAAGTTTTAACGCTTTGTCTCTTCGACTTCACGTACTTAATGGCAAGATTCATTATCGCCGCGAGACTCTCGACATGATTTTGGCTCCAATAGAAAACTTCAGGGAAGAGGTCAATTATGCGTTCCAGTATGACATAACAGAGCTTGTTGGTGGAAACGATTTGGCTTTAGCTGTGTTATTGGTGATCATCAGGTATACTCTGAGATCTTCTGTGACTTCGAGCTGTTAAAATAAAAGTTTAGTCTATCGGCTTCAAAGGGATTTTGCTGTTAGGTTCCGAAGCGCAGAAGCAAAAGTACTTGCCCGACCTCGCTGCTGAAAAAAGTTTGCAGCCTTCTGTTTGACTGGACCGCGGTGTACTTCGGCAATGTCAGAGTCCCTGTTGGAAACCTGATTAAAGGTTGGATTCGTTCTGTGTTTGTTCAATATTTTTTGCTTTGTTTTTTTGCAGGGGAATAAGAGGGCTTCAAACTTGCAATGAATATCCTGAACAATGGATGCTTCGGTCTTCCTGCCAGTTGCAAATGCTCTATGAAGTACCGCATCAAGAAAACGGTCAGTTTTCACTGTGCTGTGATCATTACAGAATTATAGGCACTACCAGAAATTAACACAATTGATTATAGCACAAATTGATTATGACACAAATCGATTATAACACAGATTAGTTCTCACTGGCTCTTTAAAAATATTCGTATCCGTGTCTGCATTCTTATCCGTAACACATACCCGTAAACACGGCTTGCTATTACATACAATTTATTACGCAAACACGGCTCATTGTGGCCGAAAACTCGGTCTAGTTATAACCAATTGTGTCATAATCAATTTGTGCTATAATCAATTGTGTTAATTTCTGGTAGTGCCGAATTATAACATGCGTTTTTTAGATTGATCACGTCAACTCCCGAGCCCACTTCGAATTCCAGTTTGAAGCTAATATTGCTAAAGTCGTTGCTTCGGTGAGCATTTACTTTGCTAACTTTTCAAATTCATTATCCGGTTTCAGGAAAATACTTGGCTTAACATCAGCTTGTTTTCTTACTCAATTATGGTACGCACAGCTTCATGGTCAGCTCTGAGAAGTCAAAAGTATTTTCGACGATTTATCCATTAATTCGTTCGCACTTGTTTTGATTTGTATTATTTTGCCTTCTTGAAATATTGTTATTGTGAAAAGATTAATAAATTTAGATTTCTTCTTTCTATCGATCCTCTTTTTTTGTCACCTGATTCCTAGGATGACCTGACTCTTAGAGGAGTTCTGGTGTAAGATTCGAAAATTTTAGACCCTGCCCGTGTTGAGGTTGCATTATTGTATCATTTTTGTACATAGATCGCCCAATGCGCATTACACACCACCTTGATAGAACTTCTTGGATATTGAGGATGGATCAAGCCAACTGGGCGGCTACCAGCTTGATCAGTCTACCTGGGTACTACAATATAGATAGGACCACCTAAGTAAGAGGTTGGATAGGACCACTTAAGTAAGAGGCTGGATAGGACCATCCAAGTATTGAGGCTGGATAATAGCACCTAAGTATCAGGTTGAATAGGACCACCTAAGTTTATTATTGGATAGGACCGCAATGTGTGTATCCCGGATTCTAGGCTTTCGTTGGATTAATATACAGACAAAAATAAATTATAATTAGAATTATAACACAGTACTAGCCATCTTCATCTTTATTACCTTTCCATCACGCTCTCTTTCTCACTTTTAAAAAGCATAGTTGTGAGCCAAGCGAATGCTGGGAAAAAAGCATAATAAATAAATATGCTTTTTCATAATTTGGAAAAGGCATAATAAATAAGTATGCTTTTTTGCAAGTAGGAAAAAGCATAGTTAATAAGTATGCTTTTTTGCAATTTGAAAAAAGCATAGTTAAACTTCTCGGCTTTTTTCGGGACAAAGCTTTTTTTGGAGCAAAAAGACTTTTTTTTGGGTCAAATTTTAGCTGGGTCAAAAAGACTTTTTTTTGGGTCAAATTTTTTTTTTCAAAAAGACTTTTTTTTGGGTCAAAAAGACTTTTTTTTGGGTCAAAAAGACTTTTTTTTTGGGGCAAAAAGACTTTTTTTGGAGCAAATTGGCTTTTTCTTGGTGCAAATTTTTTTAGATGTAGTTCTGCATTTTGTTTTGATTTTTTCGATATAATTTTTATTGTTTTGCTTGAATAGAGAAAAACTTCTAAAAAACTGATGTATAAAAAGTATGAATATGAATGAATATAAAATTTTTCGCCTTTTGTTAAGAAAAACTAATCCTTTGTTAATGAAATTGGTTCCGCCATCGAAGTGATGATTCAGAAATTAAATGGAAAAGCGTGCTTCTAGTCCACAAGAATTCGCTAGAGGTTATTCATAGCTACTATCATTACCGTTCGAAAACACATTCTTTTTAGCTGCTGTACTTATGCTAACTGATTGGAAAACCGCTTTGTAAACGAGCCTGCAGCACTAAGCTTTGTTGAGTACTTTGAGAAAACTTGGCTACATTCGCCATTGAGCGGCTGGTATGAAGGATTCAGTGCATACTCTTCTACTAACAATGGGCTTGAGTCTAAAAATGGAGAGCTGAAAAAAGTGCAGCGCCGCCGAGGACTCCCTTTGGCTCAGTTTATACAATTTGCAGATATGACTCTTAAACATTGGTCAAGCAGGCCTGAGTACCAGGCATGGTTCGAAAAAACAGCAAATTTGCTGAAATGCAGCAAAAATAATTGGCGTTGTGTGTTTATTGAAAACAGCAAAATTGCAGCAAAAATGCAGCAAAATTTTTGCTGCATTTCAGCAAAATTTTGCTGCATTTCTCCGTCTCCCACATATTACGCGTTTTGCATTTTTTCAACCATAATTTTGCTTTTTTTCTTTCTGCAGTCAGAAAATATATGAAACATCCGTATAACAGCAATACCTAGGCTATATGCAGCCCGTAAAAGTCACTCTGAAAGGGGAGGGAGGGATTTTCATATTAGCATCGGCTAGGTCACAGGTTCAAATCCACCTGGATGCATGACCTATTTTTCACACCATTTTTCATATTTTATTTTCAAGTTTGGTATGAAAATAATGCTCATTCTAATGTCTATCCGACAAGAGGGACTGCTGGGTACCCAAACTGGGATCCCACCTGAGTACCCCTCCCGTGTACAGGATGGTTTGGAAAAATTCGGAAAATCATAAAAAAGTTTAAGTTTGAATTTTATTTGTCTGCAACTCATTCATATTTGTTTAAGTATAATATATTTGTGTTTCGTATAGAAGAGCTTACAGGTAGCTTAAATTCTGTCACCGATTTTCCTGGGTAAGTCGATGGGGCAAGGAGCTACCTACGCGAAATTTTCAATATTTTCCGAATCTTTTTGGATTACTCGATACTACTCCACCTTAGTACCTCTTTTCTGCGTAGCTCTATCCTGTGTACTCCCCCACCTGGTACCACCACTGAGTACTACCTCATGGTTATTCCCGTCCTAGGTACTCCTCATATTGGTATCCTCACCTGAGTAACACCAGCTGGGTACCCCCACCTGGGTCCACCAACTACTCAACTACGAAGATCGGGCCACCTGAGTACTGATCGTGAGTGATGGTAAACTTATAATTTTTTTAAGATTTTCGCCATTTAGATTGGCGATTTACAGCATTTTTCGTTTGATAGACCAAACCTAAGTCAATCCTAGAAGCTTTTAGGCTCAAGAGGTGTCTGAAAAGTTCTGAATCCCTTCTTCGTCTTCGCTGTCATCCTTCTAATCTGTCCTTATCTCTTTCTTTTGTTCCTTTTTTAGAGTCAGAGTTGCACGAGGAATAATATATAAATGCTTTCACATTAAAATTACTATAAAAAGTTTCGTAGCTCGCGAAGGTTTGATCAAGAGAAAAGAGAGTATGTTCGACGAATAGGATGGCCCTAGATTGGACGATTTTAAATTTATTTATTACTATATTCCGATTTTCAACTTTATTATAGCTTAGATATAAGCCATAGCCTAGAATCATGGCTACACATTGGTATAAAAAATGTGTAATTGTAAAGAAGATACAAAACATCAATCAAGGAAAAACACAAAATGAGGCAGCTGATTCAGGTAGGCTTCAGCCTTCAACTCAGCTGTTATAGTTGTTTAACCATGCACTGATAGTCTCGCCAGATAGCCATGAGGATGAGCATTATTTCATACCAAACTTGAAAATAAAATATGAAAAATGGTGTGAAAAATAGGTCATGTATCCAGGTGGATTTGAACCTGTGACCTAGCCGATGCTTATATGAAAATCCCTCCCTCCCCTTTCAGAGTGACTTTTACGGGCTGCATATAGCCTAGGTATTGCTGTTATACGGATGTTTCATATATTTTCTGACTGCAGAAAGAAAAAAAGCAAAAATTATGGTTGAAAAAATGCAAAACGCGTAATATGTGGAAGACGGAGAAATGCAGCAAAATTTTGCTGCATTTTGCTGCAATTTTGCTGTTTTTAATAAACACACAACGCCAATTATTTTTGCTGCATTTCAGCAAATTTGCTGTTTTTGCGAACCATGGTACCAGGTAATGAATATATACATATATATATATATATATATAAACAAGTTGTCTATAGAATCCTACAGCTGTTCCTCAAATATCACCCAGCCTTTATCGTGAGGCTTTTGTGATGGCAAACAAGAACAAGCCACCCTTGACAGCCCATCCAACACTGCAAAATGTTACTCTGGTTGGGCTGCACCAAGATGCTACTCCTGTATTATTGCAAGCGCTGGATTTGCAGCTCCGAAATCAAAGCTACACTAACTGGGACGCCACAAGACTCTTCGTTTTTCATTCTGCACAGTCTCTCCCAATCTTTTCTGGAATGGAGAATATCAATGCTCGTGTGTTGTGGAGCAAAAAAGCAGCACTGCAAGCACTCTGTGATGTTGCTATGTGAAAATGGACTTGCCGCTTACACTCTTTCAGCACAACAAATCCCTTTGCACCACAAACAGAAGACTGGCCGGCCACGCAAAATGAGTTCTGCTTTGCAGCAATAGATTTTTTTCATTCATACTTTTTATACATCAGTTTTTTAGAAGTTTTTCTCTATTCAAGCAAAACAATAAAAATTATATCGAAAAAATCAAAACAAAATGCAGAACTACATCTAAAAAATTTGCACCAGAAAAAGGCAATTTGCTCCAAAAAAAGTCTTTTTGCCCCAAAAAAAGTCTTTTTGACCCAAAAAAAGTCTTTTTGACCCAAAAAAAAAGTCTTTTTAAAAAAAAAATTTTGACCCAAAAAAAGACTTTTTGACCCAAAAAAAGTCTTTTTGACCCAAAAAAAAGTCTTTTTGACCCAGCTAAAATTTGACCCAAAAAAAGTCTTTTTGACCCAAAAAAAGCTTTGTCCCTTTTTTCGCGGCATATTTAATTTGAAAAAATTTCTCGGCCTTTTATTTGGCGCACCAATTTTGCCTATATTTCTATGCTTTTTTAAAATAGGCCAAAAACTGAAAACACTGATTACACCTACAACTGGTCAAACAAGCCAAAGTAAATAGCGTGACACCACGTACGATAGAACCTACGGCATCATTTTACGCCAAAAAACGCAAACGCTTACCGACTGCGCCACCCAGGCCACTTTTCCAAACCTACACAGCTTCCCCCCCCCCTCCCTCCTTTAAGGTTCGGCTGAGTAAAAGTTATGGCCGCTTAAAATATTACGCAACATGTTAAGGCTGGGCCACCTTGAATTTTTGACACCATCCTCCAAAAAAACTTGGGACTCAAGGGAAAATTTATGGAATTATTTACAGGCCTCTAACCCAGCCACATCTCACCGGCGCATGAAAACTGCCAGAATAATAAGTGGAAAGTTTTTATTCGGCGGAACAGACAGCAAAGAAAAATTGAAAGTGAAACACAGAAGGAAACATAGGACAGTAAAGCGTTTGAATAGAAGTGTTTTGCTAACATAGGGAAGATTAGATTTAATCACTATTTCTCCAGCAAATGCATCATGTAGATCTCTTTATGTTTCTCTTCCCTGAAGTTAGGAACGAAGTTGACCCGAACAATCTCCTGAAAACCTTCCTCGAACTTGGGTGCCTGAAGTTTGACATAGTAAGTGTGAGGAACGATTATAAAAAAGATGAACCTGAAATGCTTTGAAGAATGTACGTAATACTATGTCATTGACGCCATTATGCTGCTCATCACGAAAGACAATTTGCCGAAAAGTGTTGTTGTGTTGGGCTTGTTCAAAGGAGCAACTAAGCACAAAACAACGACATGGAATCGAGAGAGACTTAGCCAACTCTATATAGCGCCCCCTGAAAAAATCAACGTGATCAAAATGACCTTGTACTAGAGCTTGACATAAAATGGGATTTGACCTTGTTGCAGCATCCCGATTAGTACAATCGACGATGACCTTCTGTCCATTCAGCAAGCGCTCACGAGCCACTTTCAAACAGCTTTGGAAAGTTTTCAATTCATCCTGACTTACAACGCAATAGTTGTGTTCCTTCGCCCATTTCTCTGCCAAAAAGCTCTTTCCCGAAGCTGGACTGCCAACAAGCACAACGAGTTCAACGCATTCTGATGGCATCTTAGTTTCAGCTTAACAAGGAGAATGAATAACGTTTAGCTTTTTTATGGAGAATATGACTTAGCATTTACAAAAACTTACCAGGATCAAAGAGTTGGTTCGAAAACTCAATAACTGGTGCGGCACGAAATGGCAGATGGTACGGTTCCTCCCCCGTCTTATTCAAAAAATATTGCTCTGGAGTTTGAAAAGGAACACCAAGATTAAGCGCAAAAAGCCTGAAACAAAGATCATAAAATTCTAATGATTTCAAGAAGAGTAAGACCTGTCTGCTGCGGAGTGATCTTTAGATCTTGTCTGAAAATAACAAGGTGAAGGGAGTAAATAAAAAAACCAAGTACTCACCCTCGTAGCGATGCGCCCTGCAGCATCACCAACATAGACACTCTTAGCGCGGTCGATTTTAACACCACCATTTTCATGTTCTTCCAGATGTGTCCACATACCAACGTAAGGCTTGCGATAATTAGGGGTACCAACAGAGATGAAAACCTGGATTTACACACTATTAAAATGAAGAAGAAGAGAACGCACTTGTATTGGCAGGCCTATTTCAGACAGTATGGCTTGGACCTTTTTCTTTAAATCATTAGGATCAACACTTTTCTTCTAAAATAAGTAATATTGTATTGCTTTGCGAAAATTGAGAAAAAATGACCTGAATACCCTTTTGATTTGTAAATATGCATAATTTGAAGCCTTCCGAATGTGCTTGACGCAGTCGCTGTAATACATGAGACTTGTCCCACAGCTGCCAATCATCTCTATTCTTCGCAAAAACTTTGCCCGAAATCGTTCTAATAAGGGTCCCATCTTAAAAAAGTTTTTCCAGAGTGAAACAATCAAAAAACAACTACCCATATCAAAGCCGGCAATTTTAGAACGGTTTTCCATACCACAATTAGGAGTAAAGACAAAGAGCTCATTTGGAATTGCTTTCCAAACACCTTGCATCAAGTTTTTGCTGGTTTTTGGCTGGAATATTGATGCTGAAAAAGTATTACAATTAATTGCAAGTTTTCAAGGGGTAGCTGACTACAGCTGGCCAAACCTAATTGCAAAATAGACATTTTTGCACGCGTCACTAAAATCCGTTTTTGGTGTATTTAAAAAGTTCCTTTCCGGATAATTTCGCACACCATCATACCCCAACTTTGAAATCTGTTGCTGGTTTTCTTCGATACTTCTAGATCAGAAAATCGCAACGATTATAACTTTGCAACTTGTTTGAAAAATTGATATTTTAAAAAAAAAGCTGTCAATACCTAACCCTGTTTACAAAAAGCATTACGTTAGTGGGAGTTCTTGCTTATACGATTTCAGGTTAACACTATTGAAGAAACTCAGCAAAAGACTACAAGCACTTGAAAAAAAATTTTCGGACCATGGACAAGAACAATATTTGTAATTGAACGTTATGACCTTAATTCTTAATGAAAAGTTTCACTCGACAGCAAGAATGATAATCAAAAGTTTTCAAAAAAGCTTCTTTTGAAAGACCATGATTTTTAAGACCATGGCACGTCTAAAATTTGAATTGGCAAGGGACACTTCTCTTTCGTCTCCAGCTGTACTATTTGGAGTCGTAGTAAGAGTATAGTAAGAGACGAAAAAGAAGTGTCCCTCGCCAATTCAAATTTTGGACATGCCGCTGCGAGCAAAGACCATGGTCCTTTAAAAAAGAAATTTTTGACGTTTGATACGTTCAAATGCAATTTTATCTCGAACTTATTGCCATTTTAAGGCGACAAAAAATTTTAATTTAAGTTAGATAAAGCGGAAAAATACCACGCTCAGGAGAAAAAGTGCCACGATTTTTGATTTCATCGAACAGGTGAAAAAGTGGCACGGTTGATGAAGATGTGCCGCGTTTTACACTTTAGATTTCGAAGATTAATATTAGCTTTTCTTTTTATATTCTTCCATTCTCAAGTTCTAACGAGTAAATATAGACTATACGTACCTAATTTGTTATCAGGAACGCCATCAGTATCTTCTGAGCTAGAAATCTTCCTCTTGGACATCATGAATCGCTTTCTACAGTGAAAAAAACTGTATTAATTTTTCTTTGAAATGCTACTCACTCTCTATTATATCTAAATACTACGGGCTATAAAGGCGTCCGTGAGTAGCAAGTAGAAGAAATTTTGGAAAAACGGCAGTTAAAAAACTTGGGTCGCGCCCTTAAAAGGAATATGGTAACAGCAAGTTTAGACAAAAATTCGAAAAAACTAATTATAACTCTTTATTTCTCAGCACACCGGAACCAACATCTAGCTCGAAATTTTCAAATACCCAAACAACAAAAAACATGATTTAGGCACTCTAATTCATTCATTGTTATCTTGCTCCATCTTTATTTCATTTGAATATCTGCTGTTGGTCCGTGTATCCCAAGCTACATTCTTCAAATTTCCACCTCTGCCACGCTTTGGTCCACCACGCCAGGCCCTTCCGCGATTAGGAGATCCTTGCTGCTTGTTTTTTCTCATCTGTTCATCCGGTCTCCAATTAAGATCGTTTCTTCGCTTCGGAAACATTGAACCCGGGATTCTTCCTACAAAAACAACAAAGTATATATCACCCTCAGCAATGAATTTTTTTACCGTTCACAATGTGCCATACCAACGGGAAATGAGGGTTTAAGCCATTCCAATTCTTAGAGAAATCATTTGAAGCTCGTGGAGGCATTGCCAGCGACTTCTTAGCCAGAGAGGTGTGATTAAAAACCTTACTGCCACTAAAACAACTAGCTTAGCAAAAACGCTCTAGAACTCTGTCTTACCTCTCAAACTCAATTTCATCGGAGGGAATTTCTGATGGGCTGACTTCAGAACCAGCTTCTTTCAAAATCGTCATCGAATTGCCTTCTGGGAATATCAGATATTCACCAGCTTCCAAAGCATCAAGAGCGTCCAATAGCACACACATTCGAGCAGTCCTTGAATCAAGACTGAAAATCAAAATTTCAACTTCCAAGTATACAAAGACTTAAGAAGTTAAAGTCATACAGCTGTTTCAACTCAGGAGACAGATTGCAGGTTCGCTGGTTCCCAGAAATCCTTTTAATTTGTAGGCAGTGCCCGATTCGTGGATTTATATGTAAGTTGCACTGCTCAACCGAATCTTTCACAATTCCCGTCACTAAGTTCCACAATTCTTCTTCAAGATGCAGCTTCTGCAAAACACTGAGAGTGAATATTGATAGGAAAAATTGTAAACTTTACATCTGAACCAATTTCCGGTATGTACCTAAAATTACACATATTTTTGTGGACAGTAGTACAAACAAACAAATTTACTCTGGTTTCACAGTCATAGATACTGCGATTCCATTTTGATCAACGCCTGGAAATAGATATTGGTCATATCCTTAAAAGACACCTTAGCTAAGCATATACTGGAAACTACGGGTATATACGATAATTGAGTGAAGGAATATATTAAACAGCCAATAAAACTTAGTGAGCCCAGTAAGAGAACAACGATTACCATGATTCGATGTTCTCACTAGTATCTCATGTTTTCCTTCATTGTCGAATTTCATGACGGAGTATCGTTTTGCTCTGGATAAGCTTGAACTATCTAACTTTTCTTCTGTGATCTCCACAAAACTATGAGGATGCCCTAAATAAATGAGTAAGATTGAAAGAAAACTTAGAAAAACCTGCTGTATTCCCTGAAGAGGATGACTGTATCTGTGCGCTCAGACCCATAGAATCGAGAATACCGCCAAGTATATCATTTACTTCAACTTTAGGCTGCAACGTATTCGACTTCGCAGTAGATGGAGCACTAAAAACAAGGAGATTTTTCAAAAAAACGCTGATTAGTAAAGTCTAGATGTGCAGACCTGGGTAACACGACCATTGGATGGTTTGCGAACTCGATATTTTCTGCTATTTGCAAGGAGCACTCTCCATCGTCGGCTTCTACAACTTTTAGAATTTATATACAAAAAAGTGTTTAAAAAAATAAAGTATCCGGGCGACTACAAATGTCAAACAGCTACAATAATAATACCGAAAGCCTTCCCCATCCTGAACAATGAAAGACAAACTGACCTTCCAGGCTGCTAGTATCGAATTGGATCTTTTTCGTTGACTCATCGGCGATTTCCATCTTTGTGTCAAGGTATGCTGCTGGCTTCTTATTCTCTTCACCTTTAGCTGCAGGTTCAGACTTAGGATTGAGCATCTCCCGTAAAGTTGCCTTGGAAGTCCGCAATTTACTCGAATTGGGCACAAATTTGCTTCTTAGTTCACACTTTGCAGACCACTTGATAAATTGACGGGTTAGGTAAAGAATTTCGAGTTGAGAGGCTAGTACTGGCTTAGAAACAATAACTACACGCTGGATTGAGCCTGAAAACATGCAGTATTACCAAACAATGACATCGTGTTGCATATGCTTAAGATATATAACCTTGTTTCACTCGTTGCACCACTGAGACACGATTAGCAAAAGTTTGATTCCTGTTTGGCCATTTGTTCGACATTAAATGACGCACAGTGCTTCCATCCATAAGGTACTCTATTCCCTTTTCCATAGCATATTCCATCGCTTTTTCATCCCTATCAATCGAGATCTATAAAAGGAAATAACTCAGAAGAGCTTATAAAACAATTTTCTACCTTTACAGCTGGCTCTAGGGCAAAGTGTTGTTCAATGACGCTGGGATTCATATTGTACTGAATTTAAATATTCAGATTATCATTAATTAAAGACATTTCCGGTGAATCTATGTTTAGAAAGAATTATAACAGTTAACACTGACTTCGCATTTTCGCCTGACCTAAATTCAATTTTATCATAAAATTTTACTGGACAGTCTTTCAAACTCAACCTACATCTGGGATATTAATTCGAAGCTGTTTTCCAGGTTGCAAAACTTCAGAGACTCCTAGCCGGAAACTTGGAATTGTCATTTGATCATTCCGATGGTAAAGTCGAGGCCACTCAACGCTTCTAACCTTACCACAAAAATTAGTATCACCCAGCACCATCTTGTACTTTGCATACTCTCTTGACTGAAATGAGATAAAGAAAAGGACCGACGGTTACACTTAGAACAAAATCGATTACAGTGAAGAAGTCCACGGATCCCATAGCTTGATAGCGAAACGGAGATTTCTAAAATTTTATAACTTTCAAAAATTTGCACTTTTAGTAAAAGAAAGCAACCTTCCAATGTCTTACTGCCTCAAAAGCAGACTTATTGAACTTCTCTCTTTCTTCCTTGAGCCGGTCGTCCATCGCCTATAAAAGTGAAAGGTTAGCAGAAAAATCATCGAGGAGAAACCAATACAACTTACTTCGATTTCCAATTTATTCATTTCAAAACGAAAATTAGGAACAGTTGACAAGAAGTTCGAAATAATGGCAACGTATCGACGATGATCTACTGGCAAAAGCGATGAATAGCACTCGCGCGGAAGGTGCAGAATATTTAAATTCGGCAACCAGGGCATCTGATCAAGCGAAATCTGGAAAGAACACAGGAAATTAAGATGAAACAGAGCAAAGGGACTACATTTACTCTGTCCCCTTCATCGATCTTGGGCCTTCTTTTCTGTTCAACGAGTCTCATTGCTGCCTCCTTTCTGCAAAGTTCGCGTGTTATTAATAAGGCACGTAAGATGTAATGTATAATTTACCTGTCTATTCCTTCCATCCGGACCAAATCCCGTACTATCAATTTATCATAAGCTCGCTTTTGGTGCTCTGAAGAGTCATCTGAATCGGTTCTCCGTTTCCTTGCATTTGGCTTCATCTGAGTATTACTGGCCGGCGCTGAACCAAGTCTCACACCGGCCGGTTTGACAGCATGATCGCCTAAAAATTGCATGAACCAACTATGGAGAAAAAAAATAATTTAAAAATACCGTAATTAACCAACTCTCGAGTGCTTTCCACTGATGTTTTGACCCTTGACCCATTGCTTTACTTCTTTTGATCCGAATACATGAAGGACAGCCCATCATTTCGTGCTCCAGCCGTTCTTGAAAGTCGGTCATATTTTCAAGCTCTTCGCATATATCCGGCTCCATCTTCATTGGCGCAGATTTTGCTAAGTTCTTTGCTGGTGCATTACATCGATTAGATTTTTTCTGGTGAGATGCTGTGCCGAGGGTGAAATCACAGGCTTTTGTTCAATAAGAGTCACAGGCTTTTCTCCTACTGAAACAATAAATGTACTCATTAAAAACCATGGTCTTTGCGCGCAGCGGCATTTGCAAAATTTGAATTGGCGGGGGACACTTCTCTTTCGTCTATAAGTGTACTCTCGAGTTGTTTCGAATGACTCGAAAGAGTACGGCATTAGATGAAAGAAGTGTCCTCCGCCAATACAAATTTTGAACATGCCACTGCGCGCAAAAACTGTGGTCCTTTAACTACTCTTTGCATAGAAGAAGTAATATCATAACCCGAGAATACTTCAGAAATGGAAGAACAACAAACCCTTTGAAGTAGACGCTCGAGCAATACAAGCTTGATTGCCCAAAGCATTTCGCGTTTTGATTCGAAGACAGGTTGGGCAACCTAACATTTCATGCTCCAATATCTCTTGAAAGTCGGTCATTTGAGCCAATTCATAACACTCCGTAGGTTCTTTTTCGAATTTCATTGAAGTCATTCTGCTTTCTAAAAATTGTTTTGTAAAGTGAGAATAAGACAGATGAAAACGGGAGAAATGATCTAATCGAATAGATAATTTTTTAATCTAGACTACAGTCGACGCTCTACACAACAGAAAGGTACGCGACAATTCACTCCCGGGACAATACACGCCCGCGGACAATGGGCGGCGGTAAATTGAACCTCTGCAAAATGAACCCCGGTAAGTTGACCCTGGGGGCGGGGTATATGACAGTGGCGTCGATTTTCCGGCACACCCCGAAAAGGATACAAATTATTATGGAAACAATCGCTTAGGAAAAAAATAGATTAGGAAACAAATTAAAATGAGAACAAATTTGTTCTGGCACGATTTGTTTTGAAAAAAATTATTTCTAAATTAAATTAAGTGAGAAAAATCTGTTAAGAAAAAAATTGATTATGCATTTTTTTTTACCTTTCTCTATTTGGAGCTGTGTGGCTGTATTTCAATCGTTTATTGAATTCACTTGTGTTTTACTTAAAGGGGCATGCCCGTGCGTTGAGGCGCGAACCAGCAGTTTTTTTCGAATCGTCCCATTTTTCACTCGTTCTGCGTCAAATCTGATATAGATGACGTTATACTGGTTCTAAAAACTAGACAGAAAACTTAAAATATCTAGACGAGAACGAATGTAAAAATTTATCGAGAAAGAAATGAACTGCTGGTTCGCGCCTTTTCTCCCCATCGGGCACGATCATGCCCCTTTAAAGCGTCCCAATTCCCAATTTCAATACCTACTGTAGGTACCATTTGGCCAGGATAGCAAAAAAAAAGTTTATTTAAAAAAAAGCCAAAGTGCGATTTTGCCTACCCGATCCCAAACCTGGGTGGTCATCATTTCTGACTTTTAATTTCATATAGTCTGACTTTTATTTCTGACATTGAATTGTAATTAATTCCTGTCATCATTTTGCTTTTTTGCTGGACTTTCTTTTGACTTATATAAATTTTGCTACCAATAGAAAAGTGTTGTTGCTCTGACTATTGAAAAAACTTTCAGCTCGTTGTTTGGCTATGTTGTTTTATGTGACTACCTTTCAGCGTCGGGTACTGGCGTCAACCACCAGGGCCTAGCTTATCAAAAGTGGTATGCTAACAGCTAACTAAAACTGGAGTCTCTCCATATACACAACAAAATAGCTTTCTTAGTACAGTGCGTTAATGTAAGCTGCTGCTTAGCGAAGATGGTTTTTTGACCAAGACTTGTTCGTTTACCTTGTGTAATATATTCCTTATTTTACTTTCTTCTTCTCTCACTCTTGCAAAACGCAGTTCACAACAGATTTCCGAAACAATTTACTTCAAAGCACTTTTTTTTTCAAACAGGTAAACAGTTTTTCTACATATCTTGCATCCAAGAATTACAATTAACAACAAGTTGTGCATCAAGAAGTTCAAATTCAGTTTTATTTCTTTGTCTTCTTGTTGCATGACCACCTGAGAAGTAGACTCGCTCAATAGGTGCACTCGTTGCCGGACTCGTTGTTAAAATCTCGAGAGCCATAATCGCCAGTGACTTGTACTCCTAGAGCAAACTCATCAAGTGAAGTAATTGAATGGCAGAAAACTACCGTATCTATCAGTTTTTGCCAGTAGACTAGTGGGTCAATAGAAGAGCTTGCTGAAGCTTTGGCTGTAATTCCACGTCGCAAGATATCCCCAATCCATGATTTCGCTCCGGCTTGAATTCCTGCTCCGCTTTGTGTTTGTGTTTAAGGCAATCGGAAAAGGAATATTTTACTTTGCTGATGGCTGGAACTCCTTTGCTAAATTCGACAATCGTGATGCAGGCTGCTCCTTGTCTGAGTGCTTCGTCCTCCAGTGACTAGAGAGTGTCCATGCGTTTGACGGATGCTTGAAGTCCTAAAATATTCATGTAAATGATGACTTAAAGCCAAAATTTGCCTTGTTGCAGTCTCGACAACGTATAATCTTACCAGCACCGGTCTCCGCTTCAACGAACTGATCCCAGATGGCACCACGTTTCTTGCCTCCTTTCTGTTTTCTCCGAAAACGGAACTTATGCACATTATAGGCCCCAAAATATTTGCCGTTCTATTAGTGTTTTCTTTTTCAAAACCTTATTATAAATTCCGTATAAAATTCGTTTATTATTTATTCCTCGAACACATCATAATTCCACTCGGAGTCATTTACAGAACGGACAGTGATCTCACCATTTACACATACAAACACTTCAGAGACATGTTTCCAAAAGAAAAATAGAGCATCTGGTCCTTTGAATTTGTATTCAAAATTTGTATTCAAAAATTGAATTTGTATTCAAAATTTGTATTGAAATTTCCACTTGTAAGGCTTCATAGTTTTTCCGCAGGCAGAACATTGACGGATCGGATGAAGAAGGCCGACTTGCTGAAGCCCCTGGCCACTGTTCCGGTTTCGAATCAAGAAAACGATGGAGTGTGCGAAGATTCATCCTTTAAGAACATCCATGCTTCTCGAAGTGATCTATCTAAAAACGAAAAATACTAAGAACAGAAATCATAAATTTTGGGGGCTATAATGTGCATAAGTACCCGAAAACTGCCTTGCGACGATGGAGAGCTTTCGATAATGGCTGACATATCTAACCTATAACACAAGAACTACAGTCAGTACCAATGACAGAATGAGAAAAAAGCTGTGAGCAAAGTCAGAATTCAAAGTCAGAGTCAGAAAAAAGTTCAGAGTCAGAAATGATAGTCAGAATTTTTGAAAGTCAGAATCAAAAGTGAGGGTCAGAATTTTCAGAATCAGAGTCAGAAATGATAGTCAGAATTTTTCAAAGTCAGAATCAGAAATGAGAGTCAGAACTTTTGAAACACAGAGTTAGAAACTTTCCGATTCTGACTCTGACTTTGAAAATTTTTGATTGTCATTCTGCCTCTGATTCTGATTTAAAATTTTCTGACTATCATTTCTGATTTCTGACTCTGACTTTGAAAATTCTGTCTCTCACTTTTAATTCTGACTCTGTCTCTGACTATTGAGAACACTGCATGGCACCCTGAGTCAAGGTTTGCGTGAGGACAAATTTTCGGGCGTGAGGATGAGTGAGGATGAGGACGACGTGAGCTCATGAAATATGAGGTTGCGTGAGAATTTCGAAAAACTCTCCTCACGTGAGCTCACGTCCTCATGAGGTATACCGTTAGTCATCAACAGTTCACCCGCAGACAATTTTCCGCCGGTCAATTTTCCACCGACCAATTTTACGCTGCCCTGATTCAATTTCCTTTTTCACATCAGCTTTCGTCTATGCATTAGTCTCAATTGCTGGAAGGATCGGCGCTGCTCTAAATTTATCCTTGATAAATACATCCTCCGGTAAATTCATCCTCCGAATTAAACCCGGGCCGGATAGATCAGGCCGGATTAGGCTAAATCAGGCCGGATCAGGATCTGATGAATGGAAAACGGGTCGGCGGAAAATTGGCCGGCGGAAAATTGTTCGCGGAAAAATGGTCGGCGAAAAATTGACACGTACCCTGAAAAAAAGATAGAAACTGGAAGGCGTATACAGGACTCCTAAAAAATTAGCCTGAAATTCAAGTTTTCGTTTAAGACAAAGAATTTTTAAAACAAGCACTTTTGCGAGCATATTAAAATTCTCATGAGATCATGAAATCCTCATGAGGTCAAAAATTTTCATGAGCTTAAGGGTTCTCATGAGAATTTTAATGAGGACAAGACCTTGTCCTCAACCTCATGAGGATGAGGACGACGTGAGCTCATGCAACGTGAGGTTGCGCGAGAATTTCAAAAACGTCTCCTCACGTGAGGCGAGCTCACGTGAGAATCGGTCCTCATGGGATGAGCTCACGATGTTGTGAGCTCAGTGTATACCCAACAGAAAAAACCGCCTCTCAATTTTACTTTCACTCTCACTTTCAGTGTATCCGATTAGTTTTTTTACTCTCACTTTCACTGAAAATTTCGCGGGAATTTAAATTTTTTAGTCTGACCAGGGAACCTTCAGAAGGTTCCCTGGTTAGAGAATTTTTTTCACTTTTTCGCGTACCAAAACCTCTTTTCTCGACTAATTCGGGCATGCTGAACACGATTTCATAGTGGTTAAATGCCGCTTTGAAGGGTATTTTTTGAGTTCTGGTAAAATCAATTATCTCCCATTACTCCAATTATACCATACAAAAGTTTATCTCTATATAGTATTGGACTATGTTTGTCTGTTATTCCGTTACGTTTTTAAATTAATCTAAAATTTTCGTAGTTTTTCAACAGAAAGTCAAAGAAAACTCAACGTTACGTTGTAGAAAAACTTCTTGGCTACATTTTGAGCCATCAAACGGTTTGATTCATCAACTCTCCAGCGACGAGTATCAATTTTAAGCTTCAAGGCCATAAGTTTTCAAGCGAAAATTGCACTTTTAGGCATATTTTTTATTTTTTCAATATTTTGTTACCAATCCACGAAAAAATCAACGTTACGTTGCAAAACAATTTCTAAGTTACATTTTGAGCTATTAAACGGTTTGATTTAGTGCTTTCCTTGAGACGAGTATTAATTTTAAGCATGAAGTTCATGAGCTTTTCATTAAAAATTTCACCTTTGAGGCACAACTTTGATTTTTTCGAATTTTTTTATTATTAAGTCATAAAAAGACCCGGAAAAACTTCCTTGCTACATTTCGAGCTATCGAACGTGTCGATTCAGAAATTATCTTTAGACCGGTTCCAAGGTTTTCCAGTAAAAGTTGAACTTTCGGGCACATTCCTAATTTTTCAGAATGTTTTGTTACCAAGTCCAAAAATGCTCAACGTTAAGCTGAAGACTTACTTCTTAGGTATATTTTGAGATACTAAACGAATCGATTCAGTTTTTATTTTTAGATGAGTATCAACTTTTAGTTTCGAAATGCCAGGTTGCAATTTTCGGGCATTCTTTTTTAAGTCTTTTTTCGTGCGTGACTTTTGTAAATTAGTTTTTACGGTTTGTTTTTTCAGTTATCTTTGTAAAAAAAAGTTTTGTGACTTTGGTTGTTAAGGGGTATTTTGGCGTTCAGCGCCGGGTACTGGCGCCAGGAGCCGGCAGCAGAACCGGCGACTAAAAATTATTAATTTTTACTCAGGGTCGAACCGGTGCCTGCGTGACTCTGCTTATGAAAGTATTAATTATGCGCGTGGTATATAATTGTCACCAGTAACATCTGCCACCTCAATTAGGAGCTTATTAAAATAATTCATGAAAGGCGCCTGTAAGGCGCCTCTCCACCTTGTTTTACTATTATCAAACTATCTTCAGCATGCCCGAGTTAGTCCAGAGAACAAGCTTTGGAAGATGAAAAACGTAAATTTTCTTTATACAAGTGGACGACCACTTGATTTTGTTGTATTGAGGTAGACGTACTCAGGTTGGGGAACTCAGGTAGTGTAGTGGCACCCGGGAGTAATAATTTCGTCGTGTAAAGTTTTTAGAATAAAGAATAAAATGTTTTTCTTTGATCCAACTTCAGTTCTACTGGATAATCCGTGGATAGACTAAGTCAACTTGGATCAAAAAATTTTTACGTTTTTCATGTTCCAAAACCTGTTTTTTGGACTAATATGGGCACGCTAAAGATGGTTTGATAATAGTAAAAAGGTTTTGTATGGGTTTTTAGAGTATTGGGAGATAATTGATTTTACCAAAACTCGACTTCACCAAAATTCAAGAAATACCCTACACAACGGCATTTTACCACTATCAAGCCATCTTTAGCATGTCCGAATTAGTCCAGAAAACAGGCTTTGGAACCCGTAAAATTTACTGTCTTTTATTTTTACTTTTACTAAATACGCGTTTAGGGCAGGTACCAGGCTGTTTTTCTACCCACCCTGAGGCTTATTGATCTTTTAAAAAACTATTTTCTTATTCTGGTACTAGTCTATAAAAAATGTTTACCACCACCGTGATTCGAACCTGTAACCTATTAGCGGATCAATTAACCAGACATCATTTACCAGGATATCAATTTAGCGCCGTGAATTATCTATAGGCGTGAATTGCCCGGGCGTGAATTGTCCTGGGCGTGAATTGACTGTGTGCCACAAGATAAGATGGTTTTCTGTCTTACTTAAAAAAATACTCTCACTTTCACTGAAAATTCGTAGACCGTAGTCATCAATTTTCCATGGAAAATTGTCTAATTTTCCACTTTTCAAATAGTAAGACAGAAGCGGAAATTTTCCATGAAAATTTTCCATTTTCCACTTTCCATTTCCAATTTTCCATTTTCCAAAATGTTAGTAAGACAGAAAATGACAAATTCGTTTTCCAATCTTCAAATAGTAAGATAGGCCCTGGAATCAATAAATTTTGCAGAAGAAATACTTTTCGTTTCCGTAAAAATACTTTTTAGCAATAAAAAACTTTTTGCCTTTTTTGTAAAAACCGTTTTTCAAAAAAACGGGCTGCCAAAAAAAATCATGACTATAACAAAAAACTGCGAAAAATTGGCCCACCCTGTACATTAAGAAAATGTTTTTTACTGCGAAAAATTCTTTTACGGCCAAAATAGGGTTTTTACGAACGACACCCAACTGGCAGCCCCCAACCGGCAGCCCTCCCAACTGGCAGCCCTCCCGACTGACAGCCCTCCCAACTGGCAGCCAAATTTTCACTATATTTCCTAGACAAACGAACCATTCTAAACTAGTAACACTAGAGTTGGCCCAAAATTCCGGTTCCGATTTACCGGCCTTTTTCGAATCCCGATACCGGTTCCGGTCCAAATATTAATTCCAAGCCTAGCTCTATCGTAATTTTGCTCTTTCTTGGCTGACTTTAAACGCGTATTTTTAACTTCTGAGCGAATTTTTTGTTTTATACCAAAATAAACGAAAAAACACATGTATTGCAGCAGCGATTAGTTTCAAAAGCACGTTTTTGAGGCTCAGGTTTCTAGCCCTACAAAAAAATTTCTGCTTTCCCCACCAAAATTTTCAC
The DNA here is from genome assembly GCA_004194705.1 of Ditylenchus dipsaci. Lineage (NCBI taxonomy): Eukaryota > Metazoa > Nematoda > Chromadorea > Rhabditida > Anguinidae > Ditylenchus > Ditylenchus dipsaci. The sequence goes on along the minus strand of SADC01000003.1, from coordinate 133,797 downwards.
ACTGCTAAGCAACATGTTTTTGAATGATTACTGGTTATCAAGGTCATCGATGTCGGCTTATTGGTTCAGTTTAGTTTCAATTTGAAACATTTTTCCGTGTCAGGACTACATAATTAAAAAAGGCTGCCCGGTGGGGCTGCCAGTTAGGGGCTGCCAGTTGGGGCTGCCAGTTGGGAAAAGCTCCCAGTTAAGATTTTTTTTAGCTTTTATATGGCAGGAAAGTCTTTTTGCTGCTAGAAAAAGGTTTGCCAGGCAAAAAATACGATAAAACCAAATCTTTGACCACCACTCGTTCAAAGGCAAATTTTTTACAAATAACGATATAAAATTTGAAACAAAGCAAAAAACAGAATAATATTGGCCAGCAACAGATTGAGACAATTCAAATTGAGACAAAATTATCGGTATAAAATTATCGGTCTTGTCAATCTTCATTGTCTCAATTTGAATAGTCTCAATCTGTCGCTACCCATAATATCGTAAAAGTACGACTATGAAAGTTAAGTGATTTGAAAAACATGATTTGAAATATTTGATATTTACAAAGCACTTTAAATTATGCGGCAGTATGAATGCCATTACTTTGCACAATTCTTGAAGGAGGCCCTGAAAATTGAAGGGTTACATCATAGGCAGGCCTAACGATTTTGGTCTTTTACACCACACTGTGACTATTTTATCCAAGATGTACTGCTTTACAGCGCGAATGTCAAACCTTGATGCTTCACGACCCCTGGTAAGAGGGTTGTGAAAGTAGGGTATTGAATTAAAATCAGCCTAGTGAATTTTTTCATAACATTTTTATTTTATGGTGTTTTTCGAAAACTGACAAGGGAACCTCTCAAGCTGTTTTTTTCAGACAGGCATGATTTTGATTAGTGAACAATAATGTGTCTTTTACAAGATGTAGAGAACTTTATGAATAGAACGCATGGGCGAAAAACATTGGCTGCGTACGAGTGCAAATTTTCGTACACGACATGCAAAGTTGTCAAGTCGACCTCAGTTCCGGCCTACTTTCAACTATTTTTAGGCTCTACCTTACAAAAAATCGTAAGTGAGTGCTTTTTTGAAATGCATATTTTGTAGTCATATGTTGAAAAACAGCTCGAGAGGTTTCCTTGTGAGTAGGATTGCCGGCACGGAAACGGACACATTTGAATTTTTTTTAATTTTAGCTCTTATGCGATTCTATTTTTTTGTATAATATAGCAAATGAAAGCCTAGAATCTTGGCTACACATTGGTATAAAACACGTTTGAATTTCCAATGAAAAATCAGGAAATTTCATCCGATCATTTTCAGCTTGAAAAGAAATCGGCTTGGGCAAGCTTTTCAAGCCGAAAATAATCAGATGAAATTTTCTGATTTTTCATTGAAAATTCACACGTTTTTTATACCAATGTGTAGACAAGATTTAACACGGGAACGGCTGTACGTCCTGATGGTATGTCCTTGTGCAGAATTTCACGCTGAGCACGATGGTGAAAAAAAAATTGAAAAAAAGTAACTCTACGGTGGTCAGCGGCCTTTGTGAACCATCAATGTCACGACTTTTGACTATGCCACTTCAAAGAGGTAAAGAATGCCACTGTTTTAATATATTTTTTATATTCCATGTGCAAAAGAAAGCGCAGATTGCAAGCTTTCAAATGACATATTGTGGAGGTACCGTATTTCCTCTAATAAGCGCCCCCTTCGACTTGGAGGGTCTGGATCTCAGTGTAGAAGAAATATTTTGCAAAGCTGTTTGATACGTTTTCTTAACTCCCACGAGCTCTACCGATTCCACTTTTTAGATTTTGGTTGAGCACCCGAAAATCTCGAAATCGAATTCCAAATTTCCCAATTTTTGAGGGTTTGAAAAATAAGCGCCCCGGGGCGCTTATTAGAGGAAATACGGTATTTATGACAATCATATGATAATTTTTTGGCTCACAGAAACCATTGTGTTTTTTTTTCAAAAACGTTGTTCATACAAAAATATGTACAAATAAATGTGGAAACGCCGTTTTTAAGTTTATGGTTGATACTGTTCGGCAGAGCAAGAAAAACTGCACCAGATAGTGCTTTAAAGTAGCCTGCAACCAAGCTTTTCGAGTGTTTAGCAAAGGTTCAAAAGTAAATCCCAAAATGCATCTTGACCTGAAACTTCGATTTCGCTACATAAATCTGAAATTCTGACACCTGATTCGTGTTCAGTATGGTCGATTTACTTGGAAACTGTTAATTGATTATCACAATCATTGTCAAATTTCAAATTCCGCTCGAGACAAAAATTATTTGAAATTTGAAAAATTTTGAATTTAAATAATTTTTGTCTCGAGCGGAATTTGAAATTTGACAGTGACTGTGATAATCAATTGACAGTTTTTAAGTAAATCGACCATGCTGAACTCGAATCAAGTATCAGAATTTCAGATTTATGTAGCGAAATCAAAGTTTCAGGTCAAGATGCCTTTTGGGATATACTTTTGAACCTTTGCTAAACACTCGAAAAGCTTGATTGTAGGCTACTTTAAAGCACTGTCTGGTGCAGTTTTTCTTGCTCTGTCGAACAGTATCAACCATGAACTTAAAAAAGGCGTTTCCACATTTATTTGTACATATTTTTGTATGAACAACGTTTTTAAAAAAAACACAATGGTTTCTGTGAGCCAAAAATTATCATATGATTGTCATAAATACCTCCACAATATGTCGTTTGAAAGCTTGCAATCTGCGCTTTTTTTTGCACATGAAATATAAAAAATATATTAAAACAGTGGCATTCTTTACCTCTTTGAAGTGGCATAGTCAAAAGTCGTGACATTGATGGTTCACAAAGGCCGCTGACCACCGTAGAGTTACTTTTTTTCAATTTTTTTTCACCATCGTGCTCAGCGTGAAATTCTGCACAAGGAAATACCATCAGGACGTACAGCCGTTCCCGTGTTAAAAACACATAGTCAGTAAGAATGACTAAGTGTCTGGCCATGACGGAAAAATAAAAATTTTCCTTTCATTCCTATCTTGTAGCCTGAACTCTTGGGAGCTCAAAACTACTACACTAAATTTTTTTAAGGACCTTTACACACATTAGAAAGCGCTAGCAATGTGGAGTAAAATGAGCTGTTATGAGGTTGGTATAGAGTTGGTATTTTCACGGGAAAGTTGAAATAGGGAAAAGTTTCCGGGAAATTTTCCAGGAAAATTCAACTTTTCCCGGAAAATTGAGGATAATTGAAAACTCTTGAATTGAAAACAATTTTATAAAAATCAAACAAATTAACATCAAAATCATCACATAGAATATCTTTTTAAATTGGTTCTTCATTAGTTTCCCACTATCTACTTCTCGCTATAGTTACCCGCTATTTGCAAACTGGGCTACAGTCAGAGGCGTAGCCAGAAATATCTGACGAGCGGCGCACCAGAAATTTTTCGGTCTTTTTACAAACACCGTTTTTCAAATTTTCGTTGCACTTTTACCTAGACCATTTTTTAAATGTCGGTGCGCAAATTTCGTGGCGCACAAATGTCGGATAACCCTCTCAATACAGTTAACTCTTTCAATGTTACGTCACTGGGAGGGTCAACCAACCAAAACACGACTCGAATTACATCAATAATGAATTACGTAAATAAAGTTTCTGTTGATTTTCTCATCGATTTCGCTGAAGTATCCCCTAGCCCACTACAATTAATGGCCTAATAATTTGTCCGCTTTTGATATAAATTTTCCCATTTTCAATTTTCCCATCACCCAACCAGCTCATGGTCAACCACATAAATTGGAGCTAGAGGCATGGTTACGCGACATTTGCGCACCAAGACATTTGCGCAGCGACACTTGCGCACACGACATTTGTCCACGACACTTGCTCACCAAAATGTATTTTCTGGTAAAAAGGTATACGAACCTCGTGAAATATTCCTTGTAGCCCTGAATCATCCACGCCCTGGTTAACCTATTCTCAGTGGTCCTATTCAAATAGTGTTACCCAGATACCTAGGTAGTGGTACTTAGGAATTACTCAGGTAGTGATACTCAATTAGTTAAGACTGGAAGATCAAGGGATGTTGCCTGTATGGTATCCTCGCGATGACGTAAGTAGACCAGCTGTGATTTATCAAGTTTATTATAACCAACAAACCGGGACTTAAAATTGATCAATAGCAGGATACCCTACCTGATTCGTGAGTTAAACCTATTTGGATAAATCGAAGAGGGTGATATCACCTATCTGAATCCAAGCAATAGGACAAGTGTTTAACCAAAGGGATAACTCCATCCAGAACCAAAATATTTTGGGTTCAGGTCAAGGAGCTTCTGGGCACAAGTCATTAGAAATCAGCGTTAGGAATACGCTTTTCAATAATACCTAAAACACTAGGAAGGTATCTTAGCGATATGACCATCAATATGGTTATCTTTCTTAGGTTTTGAAAATTGAAGATGTTTCTGGACTCCTGAGGATAGTTGAGGGCTATTAAAGATGAATCGGACTACTAAGGGGGGATGAGGACTATTGGGATGATTGATAACTCCAAAAGATGGTCCAGGAAGGTCATCTACCTTTTTACTAGAAAATACATTTTTTTGGTGCGCAAGTGTCGCGTAACCAGAAACATTTGAACTTGAGGAGTGAAAAAAGGTGGCACCTGATGATCGACCAACTTCAAACGTTTATTGCTCGGCTCTATATAAGTTATTTTCGAAAGGGTCTAGCAGTTATGAGCTCCCCAGAGTTCAAGCTACAAGAAAAGAATAAAAGAAAAATTTCCGCCATGGCCAACTTGTTTACAGAGGTTTGTCATTTTTACAGATTGTGTGTTTTGAGCTTTTATTTGCGCTATAATACAAAGTAAAAATAAAATCTTATCAGAGCTAAAATCAAAAAAAACATTCAATGTATCCATTTCCGTGCTTGAAACCCTACTTGTGAGTCGTTGATCGAATGATATCGAGCATGCACAGGGCTAGTCAAAAAACACGGACATTTTTTTAATTAAAATTTGTGTGAGCACTTAATTTTCGGGGTTGTTTTTGCAAGAAGTGGTTGTGTTTCTAAACGATTTTTTTGCATTTATGATTGAAGAGCTTCCACGTAGCTTAACCACTGTCATCGGTTTTCCTGGGAAAATCGATGGGGCTAAGAACTACTTACACAAATTTTTTCCAAAAACGCCCGTGTCTTTATGACTAACCCTGTAAATGACTATTTATTCATAATAGTTGAGAAACTTGATAACAAAAAAAAGTTTGTCAGAATTGCAGAAACTAACAGGTGTGCTTAAAAGCTTTTAACGTTTGTTTCACTAGAAGAAAGTTTCTACAAGAAAGTAAGATAGCCAAAAGTCAAAGTAAAGGTTGATTTGCAAGTCACAGTTTATTTTATGGCCATAAAAATTTTGTTTTTAAATTGCTCTGCGTGTCCGGGATGCTCGACACAGTTCTCAACTCTCATGTAATGCAGTGTTTTCCCTTCGCAAATATTTCCACACTAGTATGGTATATTCCCTAAAAATTAATTATTCTAGAGGTGTTCAAAAACTGTTTTCAAGACATTTCTTCCGGCATTATAGGCTCAGAATAGTAACTCGGAGGGTATGAAGGCTGTATTAGATGAGTAGACTTAGAAATGCCAATGCACTCAAAAATCATGACCTTTTAAACTATTAATGCCGGGTGGCAGGAGCATCTCCCACAGATTGCCTTACTCCTATTTAGGAAATTTTGAAATTTTTAGAAAGTTTCTTTAACTTTTCTTCTTGACACTCACACATCAGTAGCAATGCATAAAACAGAATATGTGTTAAATTTGCAAAAGTTCGCCCCAAGGAAAAGCATCTGCTCTTACTTTGACCGACATGAGACAAAGGAGTTTATCAGGGGAAAATCAAATACTGAGCCACATATGCACATATGTACGAGAGGTATCCTACTCTCGGCGTCAACCGAGCAATTGTCAAAAAGTTCATGAGCGTGTTGTCCAAGAATATTTCAACATCTGCGATGTTTTCTTCCTCTCTTTTTTCTATTAAAAAATATTAAGCTACTAAAAAAGGACGCCTCGACACCCTTACTGAGAATGGACATTTTATAAATTTGTAATACCTTTGATAAATTTGGTTCCCAAGAAAAGATGATTTAAAAATAATTTCCGAGCTGTGATTTCAGAATTTTAAAGGGGCATGCTCACCTGTTCAGACTGTGTCCTCGCCGATTAAGTTATTTTATCAATCATTGAAACTCTGTACGGATTTTTCAACTTGGTTTCTAACAAAACAAGGTATAGAATTTAATTTTGGGTGGTATTTAATTTTACCCGCTAATCTCTGAAAAATGTCCGCTAATTGTAAATGCTCGCTATTTATAGAAAAAACGCCCGCTAATCTGTAAAAAAAGTGTTCTAATGAAAATAGTCAATTTTTATGTGAAAGTGCTCTTGAAAGGGGCATACCAGAACGTTAGACTGCAATTAAAGCGGGGTTTCTCTCTTGACTATTTTCTATAAACGTTCTACCTGATCCGACGAAAGTTTTCTGCCTACTTTTTTAAAGTAGGATAAGATCATAAATATCATATTTGAGGTTAAACGATTTAAGGCTCTATATGCATTCGCATCTCTGGAAAAAAAGATGCCTTGGTCCCCCTGTTGATTTTTTTCGAAAATTTTTTTTTCCCAAAAGTCTTAAAAAGTGTTTAGGGAAAGCAATTTCAGACAAAACAAATTTGTGAAAAAATTTTATGAAATTTTTTTTGCCTTTGTCCCCGAAGATGAATTTTTCTCAATTTTTTTCCTCTAAAATAGGAGGGAAAATAATGCCTATGATTCACGTGAATCGCAGTCAGTATGCCAATGTTCAAAATGCGATTCAAAATCTGTGTCTATGATTCACGTGAATCGCACCTTTTTAAATCTCAATTTTGAATCGCAAACGCGTTTGAATTCGAATCGCGCGATTCAAATTGCCAACACTGCTCTCAAGCCCCCTGCGCTCCATAGGGGCTTGGGGCTTGGGGCTTGGGGCTTGGGGGCTTGGGGCTTGGAGTTGAGATGCGCACACCCGCATGGTGCATGATCAAAATATCCATAGACAAAATACCCAATTACAAAACCCAAGGAAAAAACACCCAAAGTACAAAACACTTAACACTCAAGAGGCCGATCGGCAGGTCGGTATATTCCGGTGCAGAATTCGACGGAGAACACGAATATCGCTTTTTTTTTAAAAAAAAGTGGGTCTGAGGGGTCAATATACCGTGTTGAAAATAGAGCATTTTTCGGACTATCATAAATCAAAATTTTTAGTTTCTTTTGCATTAATCTCCATCATATGACAATAACTTGTTTACATCTTATATGTCTTTTCAACACGGTATATTGACCCTCAGACCCACGTTTTAAAAAAAAAGCGATATTCGTGTTCTCCGTCGAATTCTGCACCGGAATATACCGACCTGCCGATCGGCCTCTTGAGTGTTAATGGTCGAAATACCCAATGGTCAAAATGTCCAATAGTCAAAATGCCCAAATTACAAAATACCCAATAGTCAAAATACCCAAGAGTGGTCTTTTGGTAGACTTTTGACGTCCTATTAATATTATAATGGCATTAAGCATTATTATATGTTGTGTATACTATAATGATAACATATAGTGCACATTATCTGCACAATATGCATATTGCGTATTTTGTCTTTGGGTATTTTGACCATTGGGTATTTTGGGCGTGCCTATAAAAGATAAATTAGAGAAATACTCGATGAACATTTTGATAAAAAAGACATTTGCTCAAATAAGCATTTGCTCAATCACTTTTTTGAATATGTAATTGTTTGGCCAATCGTATATTTGATCTTTTTACCTGTTTGGTAAAAGAACATTTGGTAAAATTACTCTTTTGGCCTAGAACAGACCTGTGCAAGGGCCGGCCTGGAAAGCCTATCCCTTCTTCTCAAGCTTGGATAGGAATCTCAGATATCCTTAATTAATTGATTCCTCAATAGATTGCAGGTTCGAAACCCGGTGGTGACAATCATTTTTGCTCAACTAGTCACGGAATAGCAAAAAGTCTTATTAATTAATTTATTTATTTGTTAATTTAAAAACAAAATATGCTATCATATATGAAATCGTGTAGTGAATTAGGTTTGATATAACCGAAATTTCGATTCTATCCACCCGAACCCCAAAACTCGGGATGGGTACCTTTGGTCCAGGTGGATATATTTTTTTTTTTTTTTTTTTTATATACCTGGAGGATCTGAAAAATAAAAGAGAGATTTTAAATAAAAAAACTATTCTATCATATGCCAAATCGTGTGGGGAATACTGTTTGACACCAACTGGGTACCACCTGGCTAGGCGGATATCCACCTGCATAATCTGAAAAATGAAATTTTGGTAAATTTCAAAACAAACTATGTTATCATATGTAAAATTAAGTGGTGAGTTGGGTTTGACAAGACTAAGACTACGATTTTAATTTTAAAAATCTAGGCCATCCACCTGGATGTTGACCTGGTCAGGTAGTAGCCACCCAAGGTTTCGGGGTTCGGGAGGTAAAAATAGACTTTTGGTCTTATCAAACCTTATTTCCCAGACAATTTTTACGTATAATAGGCGAAATGATTTTAATTTTAAAAAATTTGATTTTTCAGGTCATCCAGGTGGTTTTTAGCCCACTTTTGAATCTGTCTAATTTTATGAGTATTTTGAATATGCAACTTGTATGGGGTATTTTTTATGCATATTATACTGTTCGTAGCAAGTACTTTGGAAAGCCAGTCACGGCTTTTCGAAATTATCATGATTACCCGTATCATGGTTTTTCGGCAACTTTGGGTACCCCGTTCTCCACACTTTTACAAAAGACCTGGAGCTATCAGCAGCACTTTGTTATATAACTTCGGGGTGCTCTACAAGAATCTTCAAAAAAATCTGTCAATAAAGTCTTTGAAAAAAAACACGTCTGAAGGTTCCCTGGTTAGATTGTCGAAACGTGAAATTCGTCAAGAAACCCCCTCTTAAATGACCCCCCTCCAACTAATTTTTCATGTATAGTGCAGAAATTTGTCAGATTTCATGAGTACCGTAATGTCTCTAAAATAAGTGTAGTACTTTACTAACAGCCATTGCTTCCTAGTGGATAACAAAAAAATCTCTATAGATGCCCCTGGCGGGCATCTAGTTCCCTCTGCTACACCGAACGAATACTCGCCCTACTGTTCTTGTTCAATCCTTCTGATATCAGAAGCTTAATGGTGTATCAGAATATTTGCATGTCCAACCTAACCAAATAATTTTAGGCAGCTATCTTGGGATGGGTGAGTTCTCTTGTTATCTTGTAGCTTTCGATGGATGATTGAAGGCTGTTTGTCATGTGATTGAAGGCCTGTTTTCTGACTATATATTTTGTTGAGATAAGAAACTTTGGCTAAATTGCATTATTCATTGCATAACCACTCCTGACCCATTGCCTGAAAACAAAGGTCATTCCTGTGGACATCCTCTTCGAGACGCTTGAGTAGCTGGATCGCAAGGATTGCAGTGTTTTGATGTGTGCCTGTAACAATCAACTCTCCAACATCGTTTCCACATATTGGTGCAAGATTGGTGTATAACTAATTTTTATATCGATCGATGATTTGCGTCTCGAAATAGTTGTTATATCAGTGAATTTGCAGGTTTCGAAAACTGCTTGTGATAATCAAAATATATTTGTGTTGTGTTATATTTGTGTCAGTAAAATATTAGGTTAAAATCGGCGTCGCGAACACCAATCTTGACCAAACTCCTCAGATGGGGTGAATCCAACCCTTACGCTGTGGACAGTGAAATAAAGAGAAGTATGTTTATTTTAGCTAAAACGGGAGCAAACAAATACAGCTAGCTCGTAAGAAACAATGTTGCGTCTTCGACGCAAAGAATTCACCAGAGCTGTCCCTATCCCCCCTGCTAGCCGCAAATTCCCTTTCATAGGCCTGCAGGGGAAGATCAAAACATATTTATTTGTAGTATGTACAGCCTGGGTGTCTGCATCTCTGGTCTAAAGTCTCTGACTGTAGACCAGAGAGACAGCTGCCTACAGCTAAAAGCAATCGGTTGTGTAAAAAGTTGGGCAAAAAGCTGTAGAAAGAAAGCTGGCTATAATTTTTGTTGTTAATATAAAGAAAGAGAAATAAAGCTTTTCAACCGCATTTATTTGCTATTGATTTATTAAAAGTAAAATTGCTAGGCCGAACTGCCTATATTAAAAGCCCCCCCTTATTCCGACTAGCCCTCAAATCCCTACAACAACGACCGCGTACTCGACCTAAAAATTCTGTGTCTGGCAGCCGAGGATTTAGACCGCCCAAAGACTGTCGTCACAAGTGGCGATCTTGGCAGGAGACCCTGCACGAACAGCTTCCTCATCTACTCGTCCCAAGGTTAGTTTGATTTTGGGCTATTAGTCCAACCCTCCCAGCCTAGCCTGGACCAGCACTTCGCGTGTGATATTCCTTGTTAGTGCCGGAGGTCCCCTCTAGAAGCCCATTTTTGAGCAAAGAAGGCTTCGCGCCTTTTTGTTGTGTTTTAAAGTTAGAAAAAAGTAGGGTTGGGTAATTCTCCGGAGAAATACTTTCCGGGTAATTACCGGTAATTACCCGACAAGCGGAGAAATACTATTTGCTGATACCTAAACCATCTGGATGGTACCCAAACCACTTGAATGGTACCCAAACCACCGGTATGGTACCCAAATCACCTGGATAGTACCCAAACCATCTGGATGTTACCCGAAACACCTGGATGGTACCCAAATCTTCTGGATAGTACCCAAACCATCTGGATATCACCCAAAACACCTGGATGTTACCCAAACCACCTGGATGGTACTCAAATAACATGGATGGTACCTAAACCCCCTGGATGGTACCCGAATCAACTGGATAGTACCCAAACCATCTGGATATCACCCAAAACACCTGGATGTTACCCAAACCACCTGGATGGTACTCAAATAACATGGATGGTACCTAAACCCCTGGATGGTACCCGAATCAACTGGATATCACTCAAAACACCTGAATGATACATCAACCACCTGGATGATACCTAAACCAAAAAATTTCTGGCTAAGTAGGGTAGGTGGATTGGTTAATAGTTAATCCTAATAAAAAGTGAGTGCTTAGTGGCGATTGTGATATTTGTCGACCATAATTGCCATAAAAATTTTTATGAAGAAAGCAATTATACTTGTAAAATAAAAATATTCAAAAGATATTAGCATAAAAAGGAAGAAGATATCGCAGAAAAGTAAAATAATGAAAAAATGTATCATCTGGGAGTCGAACCTTTGATATTAAAAAGGAGACCAGTAGTGTAAAGGAAAAGCATGGCTCAAGCGGGAAGTGATTCCTGCATAATCAAAAAGTGAACATTGCCTCCCCGGCTCCGACTTTGACGCAATTCTAAAGCAAAAACAGAAAATAAGAACGCTTCCTACTTTTATAAGAATTAACCTTCAAGTGTTTCCCATTCTTTTCGCATCTGACTTGTAGCCAGCATTGCAGGACTTGCACAAACCAACCACTGTTAGATTCCCATTTGCATTTCTTTCTTAAACTCGATTGTAGTAATTCCAACACCAGGAAAAGCGCTTGAATTTGGACAACTGAATGTTCCATCTATAATACGAATGGAACAACAGAAAAAAACAGTTTTCAGAAAAAATATCGAAGGTCAACTGCAATAAATACTGAAAAATAGTATTTCTCCGATTTTCCTTTACGGAGAAATACTTAGTATTTCTCCGGGTAATTACCCGGGTAATTACCCGGGTAATTACCCGGAGAATTACCTGGGTAATTACCCATCACTCAACCCTAGAAAAAAGTAAAAGGGTTTGGTTGACCCTTCTAAGACTTCGTGTCAAAAAAGTGAACTTCGCGTTCAACTGCATTAAAAAGACAGCTATTCACGCAAACCGGTGCGAAGTGAACTTTGCGTTCCAGCATCGCAGTAATGACAGCACCTCTCAGGGCAAAAATCCGGATAGCAGTGAAGAACTTAGAAGCTCTGCTACAAGAAGACAACACTTTCCGATGGGAAGAAGATGCCTCTAAGACAGCTACACACAATCTTAACCTCTTGGAAGCAGTCTCAGCCAGAGCAAGCGTTCGCCTCAAACAAGTTGAGCTCCAGATCAACAAAGCATATCAAGCTATTGAAAATTACACCGGCGAAATAATGAATTTGACTGCTGCCAAAAAAGCACAAGAATCAGCAACATTTGAGAAGTTTATGACTGACTTCCGTGTAGAGTCTACCATGGAAGAAGCATCAAAAATCTCATCGCAGCTGCAGGACAAGATTGTAAACTGGAAATTTACAGCCAGAAAGAAAGCCTACCAACCAGAAGCAGCAGCCAAACCATCAATTTCCTATTCTTCGGCAGTGCGACTACCACTTCTTCAGCTTATAAACTTTAGTGGTGTCAGGGCTGAGTGGCAAGAGTTCTGGGAAATCTTTCGAGTTGCAGTCCATGAGAACCAACAGCTCTCTGCAGCAGAAAAGTTTTATATCTGCGCTCCCTTCTAAAAAAGGAAGCAAAAGACTACATAGCTGGACTGTCAACAGAAGCAGCAAACTACTCACTGGCTGTCGAACTACTTAACTCAAAATACGACAACAAAGAAGAAAGGACTCGTGAACTGCACCTGCAGCTGCTAGAAAGAAGACCATGCAAATGCTTGAACGACTGCCAAAAACTTGTGATTTTTCTGGCCAAAGCTGCTCGCCAACTGAAAATCTTGGAGCAGGAAGTGGAGATACCTGCAGTTTGGCTGGTGCTAGAGCAGAATCTGACGCACAATGGACTGCCGAGAAAATTCCTGCGAGCGATTCTAGAAAAGAGAGCTTCCGATCCAGAATGGAACACATCAAAATTTTTGGAAGAATTTGAATTGCTGGTCAAGAAAGAAGAGCGACTGCAAAGCATCTGCAACTCATCGGGGGCAAAAACTGTATATGAAGCCAGCTCTGATGAAGAGTGTTCAGACAATGACTCAGAAAGTGAATACTCAGAGAGTGAGCAGTCAGAAGACGAACTAGAAGGTGCTGAATTGTCATGCGATTCAGACATTGAAGAACTTGAGAAGTCAGCCTTAACAGTAGACACTGCTGAATCAGAAGACAGTTCAGATGAAGAAGACAAAGTTTGCTCCAGCTCTGCGCCTATTTCTGAAATCAAATCATCACAAAGAGAATACCATGACGAAGAGATCGGCGACAGCACAAGTATGTGGGCTCATTGTAAAAACTCTGCTGGTGACCTTAAAGAATCGGAATACAGTCCAGATGAAGAAGAATATTTAGATTCATCCAGTGAATCAGAAAATGAATCTTCAAGCAAAGAATGCAGTGAAGCTGAAGAGAATCAAGAGAACAGCACAACCACTTGGGCCTATAGAGCAATCACTACAGATGAAGGGCAAAATCCACAGCAAACCCTGAAAACAGAAGAGCAGCAAAACAGATACGGCTACTGCACAAACTTATTTGCTAGCCCAGCAAAATTGGACGCAGAAGAAGATCTGTCTGACAATAAGTGCACACAAAAAGAAGAAATTAAAAGTTACCGAAAAACCACATTTCGTGTAACTACAGTAGAAGAAAAGCCTACAAAAAGGCAAAGGCACCAAAAAGAAAAGCACCCAGAAGACAGAATGAGTGGGGCTGAGAAAAGCAGAAATAAAGACGAAACCATTTACACATCTGCTGCTCTTGTGTTTCAAGAAGAAAAAGCTCAAAAGTCAACAACAACCGCAAAAAGATGTCGCAAAGTCCAGCGCCAGTCCAGGGTTAGGAGAGCTGCATCTTTTAGATGCAGTCAGAAAAAGGTTCAGAACATCGACAGTTTAACCAAACCCCGACAAAAAGCTGTAGCGAAACCGCGGCCTAGAAGCCGTACAATCTGCTGCAACCACCGATGGACCAAAAAAGTGCGAAAAAAGAAGAAGGCAAAAGCTAAGTCCTGCCCAAAAGTGAAACTGAAAAATGGAAAAAGGTGCAACAGGACGAGAAAGCAAGCTTAAGCCAAAAACATAAAGGGTATCCGTCAAAAAAATAGAAGCACATCTATTAAAGAATAAAGTTGCATTCGACACAAGACTACTTCGTGTAGTGAAAATCACAGGCAATCTCTTAGCACTTATTGCTACTTCCCCTATGCAATATAGCCGGACTGTTTGGAACTGGTTGGAAGTTGTGATTTGGTGGTTAATGTTTGTCCGCCTACTACTAGCCAACTGGAAACTTATCTGTAAATCCATATCTGGTCGTAGAGTGCTTTGCGCGCTGGAGACTAGACAGAAATCAGTCAAATGTACAAAATCTACAGCAAAGAAGTTAAAAAGCAACCAGGAAAGTGAACAGCACAAGATGAAGACAAGCCCGATTAAGCAACGACCGAAGAGAATGCAGAGGACAGGACTTCACCGCAAAAAGAAGCACAAAGGAATGCCGAGGCGCGCTCAGTCGCTGAAGAGAGTGTTGCGTCTTCGACGCAAAGAATTTACCAGAGCTGTCCCTATCCCCCTGCTAGCCGCAAATTCCCTTTCATAGGCCTGCAGGGGAAGATCAAAACATATTTATTTGTAGTATGTACAGCCTGGGTGTCTGCATCTCTGGTCTAAAGTCTCTGACTGTAGACCAGAGAGACAGCTGCCTACAGCTAAAAGCAATCAGTTGTGTAAAAAGTTGGGCAAAAAGCTGTAGAAAGAAAGCTGGCTATAATCTTTGTTGTTAATATAAAATAAAGAGAATAAAGCTTTTCAACCGCATTTATTTGCTATTGATTTATTAAAAGTAAAATTGCTAGGCCGAACTGCCTATATTAAAAGCCCCCCCCCTTATTCCGACTAGCCCTCAAATCCCTACAACAACGACCGCGTACTCGACCTAAAAATTCTGTGTCTGGCAGCCGAGGATAAGACCGCCCAAAGACTGTCGTCACACAAGATTGGTGTATAACTAATTTTATATCGATCGATGATTTGCGTCTCGAAATAGTTGTTATATCAGTGAATTTGCAGGTTTCGAAAACTGCTTGTGATAATCAAAATACAGCTTTTTTAAAATTGCGCCTAGTTTGTGTCGCATTTTGGTCCGCTAGCGTGGTGTTAGGTGAATTTGGCGGAGGAATAGTTGACGGCGGAAATTTTGGCGGCGGAAAATTTGGCGGCAGAAAACTTGGCGGCGGAAAATTTGGCGGAATTTTAGAAGAGCCATAAGGTATGTTTGCTTTGCGATTTAAATTTCTGACACCGGATCCAAGTCCAGCATGGTCACTTAGCTTATAAAAGTGCTCTTCAATCTAAGAAATCGCTCATATTTTGAGTTCCACCCAAGACAACAAACATTCAAACTGAATTTTTTTGAAAAAAAAATCTTTTGGGAGGAAAAAATTCAATTTAAACTTTTGTTGTCTTGGTGGAGCTCAAAATATGAGTGATTTTTTTTATAAGATAAAGATGGGAACCCAACGGGAGCCGCACCTCCGCACTCCCGCGCAAATCTTCACTCCCGCGGTGCGGCGCCAGCGTGTACACAATCAGGCGACACTTTTTTGGAGCCGCACTCCCACGCTCTTTCATTCTGAGTGAGGCGATTTTTTATTCGGAGTACGGCGCATCATCGTTGTTTCATTTTCTTATGCTCTTTTCGGCGCTCAATGTATTTTGAGTACAACTTTTCCGCTTGTGGATCCTAACTGAAACTTTTTAAGACTAAGGCTACGATCTACAAATTTTTGGAAAATGGGAAATTTTTCAAAGTAACACAGAAAACCACCCTATCTCACCTAAAATCATGTGCTGAACACAGTTTGTTAATACCAAAATAGTGATTTCACTAGCCACAACACCTATAATGAGGTAGATACTCATTCCGAGGGAGCATCTGCCTACAATCCCCGAAAATATCAGTTTTTCAACCGAGTGCAGGCTAATCTTGCTGTATCGACAGTTGTCTACAAGAAATTCCTGCCTGGGATTGCAAACCATGATTTTCTCAATTTTGGTGACTCAAACTATGAAACCTAGGATAGGTATCCATGGTTCAGGTGGATATCAAGCTGGATGGCCTAAAAATAAAATTTTAGTCAATTTTTTTACGTTTTTCATGCTCCAAAACCTGTTTTTATGGTTTGATAGTGGTAAAATGTCGTTTTGTAGGGTATTTTTTTAGTTTTGGGCAATAATTAATTTCGCTAAAATCAATTATTGCCTGAAACTCAAAAAATACTCGAGAAAACGGCATTTTGCTTCTATCAAACCATCTTCAGCGTGCCCGAATCAGTCCAGAAAACAGGTTTTGGAACCCAAAAACGTGAAAAAAAATTTTGAAAAAAAAATTTAAAAATTTTTTTTCCAAAACGTGAAAAAAAATTTTCACTTGGTTTTAATGGTCCAGACTCTAGAGAAGGTGCCAGGTGGTTACCCTGCTCACCCTGAGTCTTACTGGTCTTTCACAGAATAGTTTATAATAAGATAAAGTCCATTGCATGATTCAAAAGCTCTTTGATTTCTCTACATAATGACATGTTGACTGTTGTTTTATAAAAATACGGGGCTGAGAAACGGACGGTTGAATTTCGACAAGACAAAACAGGCTAAAAATAAGGCAAAAAGAGGGTTTTTTACTTTCTTAACTTCAACCGTCCGTTTCTCAGCCCTGTATTTTTATAAAACAACAGTCAACATGTCATTATGTAGAGAAATCAAAGAGCTTTTGAATCATGCAATGGACTTTATCTTTTCATCGACATTTTTTGAGAAAAGCTATTATTTATGTGACTAAACAGTCATTTTCTTTAGATTTTCCTTTATTTTGACTAGGAATCGACGCTTTCATGTTGATGGTCATAACTTCTCTTAGAATGATCAAAAAAATAAGTTTGACCTACCAAACTGTAGCCGAGACACAGTCGAACCAGAAGTAAGATGATATCTGCTTCAAAATAAATGAAAACATCGAGCGGCGCATTACAAACCGAACTGCGTCTATACTTATGATACGTCTGATTTCAATGTTTACAACTACAAATTATTTTCTTGCGCTTTCTAACTTGGTTTTTGCGCCAGAACATGTTTTTTCGCCTAAATGTATCTCGTTATATTAAAACATTTCTCACTTTTAGTCAAAAATCGCTAAAATATCACAAAATATGGGTGCGTCTATAAATATGATACGGAGTGTTTAACTACTGAGGGTGTAACGCCTATGAGTATCACTGAGAAGAATTTCACCAGAACAAAACCATACAAAGCTTTTGTGCCTTTAGCCAAATAATTTTTTTTAGCAAATGTGCCTTTGGCAAAAAAACCCGCCTTGAAGCACAATTGTCAGCTCTAGTACTGGATGTATCAAGAAATTTATACATTTTGAGCGGCTATAAGTTTTTTCTAGGATGAATTCCGAAATTCGATAAACGTCAATCAACTCAGAAAAATACATCTTTCGGCATATCTCACGTGGAAAAAAATATCCGACTAAATTCTGAAAATGCAAAAAATGGATTGAAAAATTGAGTGCGGCGGTGCGGATTTGCACCCGCACTCGAACTCCTCACTTTCTCACTCCCGCGACGAGGAGGCAAATCCTCATTGGGTACAGTCGAGTGCCGCACTGCGGTGGTGCCGCTCTTAGTGCGGGAGTGCGGAGGTGCGGATCCAGTGTGTACCCAATGAGCTCTGCACCCTCACCCCCTCATTGGGTTCCTAGCTTAAGTGACCATGCTGGACACGAATCCGGTGTCAGAAATTTGAAATTGCAAAGCAAACATACATTATGGCTCTTCTAAAATTCCGTCAAATTTTCCGCCGCCAAAATTTCCGACGTCAACTATTTCGATGGTGCGACACGCCTGAAAATTCATATTTTTTTGACTAGTGTTCTGAGAAATTTGCATGCGCTACTAGCCCTACTAAGGAACCTGCTACCGGAATGCCAGCCAAAAAGTAGGATGGCGTAATTTTTATTGCTAAAGTTTCCCGACCTGCCAGGATCTTTTATCCTTTACTTTCAATGTAGTTAAAAATTTCTGTATGCAAAGAAAAATCAGGCAATTGGACTGTCCTTAGTCTATAGTTTCGAAGTTTAGTTGAAAAAAATAATGCCCGTTTTCTCCTTTGTTTGCAAAGCTGTTGAGTGGCCGGGGAAAATAGATGGAGCGCAAGTTACTTTAACGGTCAACACGCATGATGGATCTATCTCGGTCACTAAGAATATGATGGTGCGTACGCGTACTGACCGCATTAATGTTGATTTGGTGGGCAATTGGCTAAAGATTTCCAACGCTAGGACCAAGGCAATTTGTTAATAGCCAACATTGAAGAGACTTGTTCTTGCTTAAACTATCACTTAAAGGATGGGCAAAGCCATTCAGGTTTGAAAAAGTGGCCCCGGTGGCGCAGCGTGCAAGCGTTCGTGTTTCTCGGCCCTAATTGGTGTGCAGGTTCGATCATACGTGGTGGCACGCTATTTTTGGCTTTTTGGCCAGTTTAAGAGGTAATTAGACTTTTTTGATGCCAGATTCGGAATCAGCGACCCAAATCACCCCTATTACTAGCCAAAAAAGCCAAAAAATTAGCTCGCAGTCGAAAGAAGAAATAGAAATTAACACACAAGCCAAAAAAAGTAAAGTGTGGGCAGGGATCGGACCTGCGCACCCTTTTATGACCATAAAGCACAAACGCTTACTCACTGCGCCACCGAAGCCACTTTTTCAAACCTAAATGGCTTTTCCCCCTCTTTAAAATTTATTAATTTTAGGCGGTTATGGGTTTCTTCTCTTTCAGCGACAAGTCGTGACTCGTTCATTTGGGGAAGCCAGTGCTCATGGAGACATTGCTACCGATCCAGTAACTCTTTGTAGTCCGGAAGAAGTGGCTAAGCGCTTCATGCAATTTTTTGAAGTGTGTTAATTTCTATTTCTTCTTTCGACTGCGAGCTAATTCTTTCATTTTTAGATTATCTGAGTTAACTACTATAGACTGTGGCTGTGCCACTTCGTTGATTTTTGGTGTTTTTAAAAACCCTAAAGATACCCCTGGCGTGGCATCTGTCCACGCGCCACTTCCCTTTTCCCTCACATAAAACTCTTTGATATTCTCTTCCCTTCCTTGTTGCTTACCGTACACCTCGTACAACATTTTTGCATTGATGGTGGCAGTAATCGGAAGTTGGTTTTCTTGCTCCTACTTTGTAGGTCTGGTATATAAAATTGTATTTAGGTATTCGATTCAATATCTGTGAGCGGAACCAGAATATGGAGCAAATCATTTCTGTAGTGCGGAAACTGGCAAAATCAGTTTCATCGTTTGTATTATGGCCTGGTGACCGATGAGGGCTAACAAGTACGGATCTTAATTCGCAGATTGTTTTATTATCAATTCGACATTTGCGATCGGTTATGTTCAATTACGCATTACCATAGCGACATTTGCAGATATAAACCTTGCAGATGCGAGATATGCAGTCTGGAATTTGCGACTTTACATTTTCAGTACGACATTTCCTATGCGACACTAAGTTGTAACATTTCGCAGCTTCAAATTTGCGTATTGTGATTTACAGACTATACATTTGAAAAATTTGTTTTCACATGTTGACATTTGCAGACCCACATTTGCGGACGCGACATCTGCAGACTTATATATGTTGCAGTAACGAGAAACTTATAATTTTTCATGGAGATAGCAAGATAAACGTGGAAAACTATGTCAAAAATAGATGTAACTGTCTTCCTTCCCCGTTAAAGAACCAATCTCAGTCTGCAAATGTCGCGTCTGCGGATGTGGGTCTGCAAAAGTCGCGTCTGAAAAAGTCGGTCTGCAAATGTCGGGTCTGCGAAAATCGGTCGGCAAATGTCGCATATGTGAATATGGGTTTGAAAATTTTGTTCTGAAAATGCTGCTTCCTCAAATGAATACTCTGTTATTGCCAACTTACAAATTTACAGATTACAAATGTCGGTCTAAATTTGTATGATATGTAAAAGAAGTGTCTGAAAATGTCTAGTTGTGAAATGTTGCAGCTGTTGATGTCGGAAAGTCAATGACGGTCATGTACTATCAATATTCAATTTTCCGTTTGCACATGACGAGATGCAGATGACGGGCTCCAATAATTTAACGGCAAAAATTCTGAAGCAAAAGCAACAACTGCTAAAATATATCTACAAATGTCTTGTCTGCCCTTTCTAGTCCTCATCTGTCACCAGGCCGTATTATGAAAGGGTGGTTTGTGACATTTTCAATAATTTTTTTCCGGAAAATTTTTTATAAATGCTTCATAAGCTTATTGAATAAGGTTCTAATCTGCAACAAAATCAAAACTATCCATCAATTTTGACCTTGGACGGCGAAAGACTGGTCCATTACTTCACACAAATACACTAATAATTGACTCAAAAATGTAGCAAATATATCTTCTTCCTATGCATTAGTCAAAAACCACAATTAAAATAAAGCTATTATAAGGTGGATCTGCGGCTGGTTAATTGGCTGTGTTGCCATTTAGGTTACAACTACTATAAATAGTGATTTTATAATTTTTTTCACAAACACCGCGCTTCGAGGATGGATTTAGTCTCTGATTCTACACCACCTAGCCTAACATCACTAAACATGGGGAAAACAGAAGACAAAGGGGAATAACTAATAAAATACACTTTCCATCTTCAATAGCATCGGTGGCCTAGTGGTAAACGCCGCGGCGTACTGTGAAGTCGATCGTCGTTTGTATTATCGCTATAGACATAGTTTTCTTCGACTTTTACCAAAGTGTGTTACATTACAGTCGAACCTCGCTAAAGGGACACCCCAAAAGTTCGTTCCCCCGCTGGGTCCGACACTTTTTTAGCTCGATTTTCAAAGCTTTTTTAAAATTCTGTTTAAAATTCTGCAGTCCAGTCAAATCTTATTTTTGGCAGCAAAAGAGCGTTAAGCACTGGATATAATAGCAAATTTGGCGAAAATACCCAAAAATGTCATTATTTTCAGAAAACGTCCTTATTTTTAGAAAATGTCCTTATTTTTGGCAAAATGTCCTTATTTTTGAAAAAAAAATCTAACAGCCCTGCCCTTTAAGGAAACTCTATGCAAGGAAAACCTCTACATAAGAACAGATGATTGTTTGGGTTTTTGGTCTTGGTTTCTAAGTTTTTAGTGCATTCCAACGTCTATATACGGACACCTGTATATGAAGACAGTGTTTGGTCGGTAGCCTGCGTGTCTCTAAATAAAGATCCAAATTATAATGATAAAAATAACTATCTTTATAACTATACTTACTTGAGAAAAAAGATTTTGCTCGATTTTGGAGAATTTTCTCAAGAATTCCTTTTTCATAATCCCGATCCCAAATATTTTTCTCATCGAAGAGTCCGTCCCGAAATCCCGCCGAAGGCCTCTTTATGTCTCTACTTTTCAATATCAAACAATAAAACATGGAATATGTCAAAAAAAAGATAATTATTACCTAGAGAGGAATCAACTATCTGAGTTGCATATTTAAAGAGCGGTGTTACAAGGAAGTTGACTACGCTGAACATAAATTTAGCAACTAATAAAAATTCATCAATTATTTTATTAATCAAACATTTAAATGAAAACTCGATGTTCGAACATTTTTAATCACCACCTCAAGTCTCGTCGCACTTAGAATTGAAAAAATGGTTTAAAACACAAGAACGAGTTTTAAATGTGCAGAAATATGTGCACTACATGAAGAAATAAATGGTGAAATGAATTTCAAAATTTATTCTTGTCAGTATGTTCTTGTGAGGATTTATCGCCACTGTCGTAAAATCGATAGTAAATTACGGACGGCCATCGACTGACCACCATTGTTTTCGGAGTATTTGGAACTTTTGATTGAAAATCGACAACTTAGACAGTAAAAGTTCCCGAAAAGTCACCCCTTATACCAAAATCTCTTCCTGAATCAGCATCCGTTGACATCAGGTCCGAAAAATCTCAGGGAGCTGATATATTGGTATTTTGAGTAGACCACACAGAAAATTTGGACCACTTCCCTACTTTAAAGGATATCTCAGCTTCCTGAAATTTTTCGGACCTGATCTTAACGGACTCGGATTCAGAAAGAGATTTTAGTATTAACGGTGACTTTCTGAATTTTTTTACTGTCAAAATTGTCGATTTTTAATCAAAAGTTTCAAATATTCCGAAAAACATGGTGGTCAGTAGATATTTTACCGTAAATTACAAGAGAAAGCTTTATCTAAGGTGGCGTATAGTCGAGGGTGGCGTAAAACCAAATGGCGTGAAATCGAAGGCATAGTACTTTGTGTTCCTTTGCCAGCCAACCAAATAAGTTCCAGGGTGGCGTAAAACCAGGGTTCGTAAACGTCCTTTTTTAAAAAGATTTGTTCTTTTTTCGTGACCCAAAGTCTTTTTTATTTTTGAAGTTTTTAGTCAAAATCTTTTTTTTCGCTCCAAAATAGCAATAAGAACTAGAAAAAAAATTCCTTTTCTTCAAAAATGGTCAAAATGTTATTTTTTTGCCCAAATGTCCTTTCGAAATTTTTCATTACGAACCCTGCGTAAAACCGAGAGTGGCGTAAAATGGAAGTGGAGTAAAATTGAGAGTCGACTGTAATAACTATACTTACTTGAGAAAAAAGATTTTGCTCGATCAAAATCCCAACCCCTGGGCATGCCCCTTTTAGGATCATTTTTAAAAAATTAGGCAAAGTATTAGGCGCAAAACAGGCCAGCTTATTTTATGACCGACTCAAACGTGCTGTTTTTTATAGCGCTCTTTTCTGCTTTCTTGATGTTTTTTACCCACAGCAAATACAAATGCAAAAAATTATTATGCCTAATTATCATGTTTAAACGTGAGTTTTTTGATATCTGGAATCCTTAAACTGATTTGTCGTTGCTGCAAATTATCACATACTTTGCTGTCATTACTTTGACTATTTGGCAAATTTTGATTAGCAGATTGGTCAGGGTAATGATTGATTTCTCTTAAATTAAATTCTTGGTAGTAATTAGGATTTGGTTGGACAGAATGCAGACTCCTTGCTTGTCTCAGAGGTAAATGTTTTTGAAATACAGCATTGGACAGAGGGGTAAAGCCACTGCAATTAGTTGCTGGCACCCAATGTTTGTGTGAAGAATTTTGGGAAAATAAATTTGAGGTGCTCTTTTGGGATTGTTGAAACTGTGACATCGCCCTTTTCTGATGGTTGGAATTTGTTTGCTGGGAGCCAAATGCTGCTTCTGGACTTTTATTGATGTTATTGTCATCATTCAGATCGTCGAACATTTCTTCTAATGTATATGAGCAAGGAGGGCGGAACAGCCGAAAATCTCTCAGGGACTCATTTTCCACTGGAGATGTGAAATGGGATGGCAGTCGGCGTTTCTGACCTCGTTCCTTAAATACCTTTTTATAACTTTTGTGTGAATTGAAAACCTACTATGTTTGTGTTGTTAGCACCCTCTTGAGTTTGTGTCTGAGCATTCTTGCGCAACACACCTACTGGTTTGCACAACCCGATTTTATCGGGATTCTGAGGGGTACTACTGTTCTGAGGTCCTTCTAAACAAATCTGTTTGTCTCTGCTATTAGGTCCGTCTATCATTAATTCAATTTGCATAAGCTCTCCTTCTAAAAAAGGCTCCACAGGAAAGCAGCCGAACAAACTGGTAAGGAGAGGAATTCCTATAAATTTCTTTATCAGCTACAGTAGAACCTCGTTATAAGATACACCCAATATAAGATACACCTCGTTATAAGATACACCTGGGTCCGGTCCCAAGTTAAATAACTCCCGTCAAATTACCCCCCTATATAAGATACACCTCGTTATAAGATACAGCTGGGGTCGGTCCCTGGGTGTATCTTATAACGAGGTTCGACTGTAACTAAATAGTTTTAGGTGGAAATTGTGTTGAGAAAACATGATATTTTTTAATAACATTAGAAAATGTCGCTGTTTATTTTGGGGTTGTTAATCCACTTTTGACGAGTCAACCAGCTAATTTTTTGGAGCAGTTCTAGTATACACCCTTCACTCAAGTCTGGTATACACCCTTCAGTCAAATTAGCTTGGGGGACCAAGGCAATTTTTTTTTAAATTTTTAGTTTAAAAAAAATTGCCTTAGTCCCCCAAGCTAATTTGACTGAAGGGTGTATACCAGACTTGAGTGAAGTGTGTATTAGAATTTAGCCAATTTTTTTTGTTGAAATGTTTCACCAAAATCATTTTTCGCTTTAAAATGGCAATAAACCAGGGCTTCGATCTGTACTTAGGTTACATTTTCTTTTCTGTTATTTAATTGTAATTGTTTTTGAATAAAATTATTTTACCTCCTAAGCTACTGAATGTTTGAGCAAATCTTAGATTTTCACTCATCGCATTGGCACAACCAGTAACAATCGGCAGATATAACAATAGATTGCCGAATTCAGAGCTGGGTGCACTGTATGGCCGTGACTCTTTTATGATTGTATAGAGAGTGTCGTAAATCTTGTCTCTTAGTTGGCTGACCTTTTCAACGCCTTGGTCAGACAATTCTTTTGCCACTAAAAAAAATTAAAATTAAAAAAAACAGTATTTTAGAAACATATACTTGGTTGAGAACAATTATAGCACTCAAACACACAATCTCCTCCTCTGTTAAATGTATTCTTCGAAATGGAATAACTAATTCATTAAGCAAACGATCCACAAGACCATTGTCTAAATGGCTGAAATATAGAAAAGATTTTAAAATATTTCTCCGTAGATCTCTCACTATGTGTCACTGTAGGCTTTGGCTATGTTTCGTGGGACATAGGCAAAATTGCACAAGCACAGCAAGTTTTCTTTCTCTGTTACCACAGCTGTTTTGGCTGAGCACTGAATTAAAAAGAAATTACTAGTATGGGTCATTTCATTCGATTGAAATATCAATTTTTACGACCACACAATTTCAGTTGGACCAATTAATCCTACCAAAATCAACCCCACTTATTTTGTAATTTTTAAAAATCAAATGAAAATCGATTAAATGGACATTTCTAATAGTGACCAGTTTTCAATGGACGATTATAAATTAGGGTTCCAGATTGGCTCAAATGGGATTGCAGAATAAAAAATCTGTGTTTATTCTGGCTTTGGCTAAAGCACGGTATAAGAACTCCTCCCAAAAACCGTTTTTAACCACTTTTTCGTGTGTTTTAGCATCTTTAACGTACAGAAAACATGTTTTTAGGTGGAGGAAAACCATTTTTCGGAAAAAAAATATTTTTTGAAAATCTTGACTTTTTGCCTGGGGGACCAAGGTAAGCCATCTAAAAGGGTATCCAGATACCTTAAAAAAGTGTTCGAACATAGTTTTGTTAACTGGAGCCTACCGCATAAAGAAACTCTGGTATTAAAGAAACTCTGGTAGTCTATTTTTGAGTGATTGGTCTCTAAGGTATGTGGGTGTGCGCATCTCAACTCCAAGCCGCCAAGCCCCCTGCGCCCCCGAAGGGGGCTTGAGAGTTAGAGATTCGCGCACTCTCTTACCTTAGAGATGATTCCGAGAAATACTCTTGATAATAAATGCATCTAGAGACTCTTTTTTGCCCAGCTCCAGTGACAAAAACAGGGTAGAATACCCTGAAAACCATGGTTTACCGTGGTCCCCCAAGTCAAAAAGTCACAATTTAAAAAAATCCGGAAATGGTCTTCCGCCACCTAAAAACATGTTTTCTGTACGTTAAAGATGCTAAAACACACGAAAAAGTGGTTAAAACCGATTTTTGGGAGGAGTTCTTATACCGTACTCCGGCCCTGGCTTTTCCTTAATCAACAAATAGCTTAAGCTTACCTTAAATAACATTAATGGAGCAAAACAACTTTTGACCAGAGCAATGTGGTCGTCTGTAGTCAATCTCTCAGTCATCAATTCTGACAAGAATTCTACCCAATCAATAGCTGCAATCAGTCTACGATACACAATCACCGATAGTTCTTCGTTTTTAGCTAATCTGTGCGCTTCATACCGCATCTTAAATTTTTTGATTGGTCTTTTGTCAAGCTGCTTTAATTTGAAGCTCAAAAAACCTCAGTTCTTTTTCCATGAAGCTTCACCGGCTCATCAATAATTTCTTTTATAGTGCTTATGTGCAATGGTAGATTTCTGAAGCGTCACGGCATGTGTCTCCTCTCGCAACCTATATTTAGAAAACATTTTAGTTGCGAAAACGGTTACCGTATATCTTCTAATAAGGCCCCACCTTCCATTGAGATCCCACCTTCTAATTAGAGACGGTGACGATCGATACATCGCATCGTTAACATCGTTACATCGGTCTTGATTTTGGTCAAAAACATCGCATCGTTACATCGTTGGTCGATTTTTAAAAACATCGTACATCGCATCGTTCTTCGGCCCAACATCGTACATCGTGACGATGTATCGTTCATGAACAAAAAATATACTATTATTTGTTAAATTACTGCACTTTGAGTCAAAAAGTTTTTGCCTGCGACGCCATTTGCGTGTTTAAGATCTGTAATTTATCCATACTGGAAGGTAAATTTATTTGATATTGCTTTGGAGTCTCATGTGTATCATTTATTAGGACAATGAGAAAAGTTCTGCTATCTTGGCTAAAATCGCGCAGCGCTATCTATCGCCTCTTGCAACTAGCCAATTGAGCGAACAATTTTTTCAGTGGCAAGAGATATCTATGACTACCGAAGATCCAATCTGAAGCCGGAAAAAGCGGAAATGCTCATGTTTCTCAACAAAACCTCCCGTTATTAAGTTTCTCGTATTGAATGTTTCTTTGTTTGTCCTGAGCAAAGTGCGATGTAATAAAATAGTCTGGTATTGAGCGAAATTAAATTTTGTTAACAAAAATTTAAGCTGAAGTTTTATGGCGTAGAAAAATTTTGCTTACCAATTTGTACACAACGTTTTTGCTATATTATACATCGTTTGCCAAATTTTAGTGTAAAACATCGTAATGATGTATCGTTTACAATGGCCGACATCAATCGTTACATCGATCGTTAAAAATTTGAGTCGAAAACATCGTATCGTTACATCGTTGGGGGCAAATCACGGTCTCTACTTCTAATAAGGCCCCACCTCAAATAAGGCCTAATAAGGCCAAAAAGGCATCTTCTAATAAGGCCCCATGGGTCCTTATTTGAAGATATACGGTATCCGGCATTTAACCTCCAAAACCCATTTTTGTGATCTAAGCACTCTACAAGCGATCAGGTTACTTTCTAGGGTCTAATTACGTTCCAGTTAGTTTACCCTATATGTTCTAAGTTTAAGCATTTTCTTAGGTGACCTGCTTACCAATCGTATAGTTCGCCCACTACCGGGATGCTTTCAGTCATCTCAAGATATAAAAGTGGGTTTCGGCGCCCAAATGTTGGCACTAAAACTTTTAACTATGATGGATAGACCATGGTGAGGAATGTACATTCGTACAAAATTTTTCAAACGACATTTTTCGCGAATTGAACAAAAACGTAAAAAAGTTATGTGCTGCTTTTGTACGAATCTGTACATTTTTGCAAGATTTCCTCACCATGGTTTTCAGTACCAAAAATATAGATTTTGATGTGAAATCTCAAAATTTTAAAGACTTCTGATCTAAAATAAAGGACAAATCTTTAAAAAAAAAGACGTTTAAGAGCCCTGTCATAGACTAATCATTTTCCATGTCATTCTACTTGATCCTATTTTTAGGGTCGTTCGTCTAAAACAAACTTTTTAAATATCAGAATCGAAAATATAGCCTTCAAAATTAGCTGTTTTTTTCATTTTAAGTAATTTATGAAACGAGAGACATGAGACTAACCTTAGCTTCTATATTCAGCAAGTTCATCAACATAGTGCGCATCTCTACTGGTAATTTCCTCAAATATTTGAAGTATTTATGCACGGATAAGCAATAACTACCTTATCCAAGCTTCATGAGACAGTGGAAGAAAAGATGTTTTTAAGATTTGTTGACCACGGTCATCTTTTGACCTGCTTTGCAATGAATAATTATTTTTTCCCTGCCCTAATTTGTTCATCTTCTCAGTTGACGGTCGAATAATTTTTTGTTTGTTGAGTGCAGGCAGTCTAATTCCCTGTTGTTTACCAGTAAAATCACGGTCTGGTCGCACAAAGTTAGGGTCCATGCCTGCGTCCAAGCATTTTTGCAGGCGGCAGGACCGACAAGAGTTCCGTTCATCTACAAATAGAGTCAAAATATGGAATTGGAGCTCGAAGGATTTAAAATTTTAGTTTGGAAATCTATAATATCTTCTTACATTTGTCTATGCGACATTGGTTGTTCTTGAGACACTCGTATTGATTGGCTTTTTTAAGAGCACGCCGAAAAAAGCCCTGAATATTGATTTCATAAATGTTGAATTTAAAAAATTCGTAATACGAACACATATATTTTTTTAATTGCCCAATATTTTTTAACGCTATTCATTTTTTGTGGTTTTAATTAATCAATCAAAATCAACTAGACTGTATTTATCAAAACCATCTAATATTTAAAAAAAAATTATAACAATTAAACCACCAGCTCACCTTACATCCTAGACAAGAAAGAACTCCATAATGAGTTTTGGCTCCATCATCTCCACAAACAACACACAAATGCACTGTCTCAGACCCTATTTGTGAGCTTTGATCCACTTCAATATTTAAATCTTTCACACCAGAAGTAGAGGCCATACTAGACTGAAACACCTGTTCGGGACAAGTGTCATGATCATTTTTTTGGCCAGAGAGCATCCCACACCTTCAAGAAATACAATTTTGTTTGGCAGAAGGAAAAGTAAACACCTTTATTTTATGAGTATCAATATTTTAGGTGAGTAATGTCGAAAGGGTGGTTTGCTTTTTGATTAGGTGAAGTTAAAATTCGGGACTGGTGTATAGACTACACCACTATCAAAGTCTAAAAACAACTGCTTGTTTTTCCTACGATTGTTGCTGCCAGCACATGATAGAGAACTACTGGATGGTTCAGTTTACGACAATGTGCAGTTCTCCCTGATTTTTACACGCTATTTTTTGCCTTTCTTCTTTTTGTGCTGGTGTAAGAGAAGATTATCTGCAGGAGGGGTGAACAGAATTGGTAAAGAGGATAGATAAAAATGCGTGGACCAGTAGTTTTAATATTTTAAAGGCAGAGAAGGGTTTCTTCACAGAGTTGAGATATGAAAAAGGGTGTGAGAGGTAAACAGCGAGACAAAACAACACAAGGAACAAATATTCCTCAAGCGAGAAATAATTGCAGTAAAATAAAAGAGAAAAATTATCGTGTTTGAAAACAATTTATTAGCGAATCATACGTCTGCAGTAAAATAAACTTCATAGTGAACGATAAAATTGGTCCATGGTCTTGATTAAATCAAGAACACACTTGCAATATCTCAGACGGCACTTCTTGAGTTCATTCCACAGCCTATGAAGACAGTTTGACGCTAGTGTCATTATAACCAACACTCCGCCCCTCCCCCTTCCCCAATTGATTTTCGCCACAATTGTGTTTAAGCACACAAACTTATGATTGTTGCTTGTACAAACAGTTTTGTTTGAAGAAAAAAATGAAAATTTTGGCCCGGCGGAGGTCGCAGCTTAGTATTTTTTCACGGCCCACTGAAAGGGCGACTTATGTGCAATAGCGAAAAATTGCGCGAAATTCAAATTTTTTGACACTAGTCACTTTTGAGTTTGTGGTATAATTTTCGGTATAATTTTCATATGGTATAATTTTCAGGTACCATGAAGACTCGTAACTCAAGTCAAAAGAAGTGCCAGCAAGTACTGGATCCGGCAATGCCAATCCAATCAGTTGAAAAGCAGCAAGTTCAAGCAAGGAAAGCTAGTTCTCAGCAAACGGAGAATCAGAAGCAAGCTAACAACAGAGCAGGTGAGCAAAATAAGGAAGCAAAAAGCGGAAAACAGTAAGAGTTTCCAATATTTACTTGCACAATGTCAAATTGGTCTAGTAGCAGCGAAAACCTCTGCAGGATTCGGCGTCAACGTCATGGCATCAACGATTTAATGGCATAATAAGTCTTGTAAGTCTTTATAATAATAAATTTTTATAATCTTTATAATAATAATCTTCTTATAATAAGTCTTTTGATTTCCGAGCGATCTTGTAGACCTTCTATTTGTAGGAAATCACGTCAGAAAACTACTCACAGGCATACTTGCACGGCCAAAAAAAATCGGCGCCGGTCTTTGAAAAAAACGGCGCCGGCGCCCTCTTTGTGAAAAGTTGGCGCCGGGCGCCTTGTCAACCGAGAAAATCGGCGCCGGGCGCCATTGACAAAAAAGTTGGCGCCGGCACGAAAAATGTGAAAAATTGGCGCCGCGCGCCAAGTAAAAACACAAGCAGAGTAGCTGCAGTCGACGCTCTCCATAACGGACCCGAAGGGACAGAATTTTTCGTCCGTTATAGAGAGCGTCCGTTATGTAGAGCGTCGACTGTATGCGGATTATTTATTTTAAATATTTTACATGTCAATCAATTCGCTATTATAAGTCAAAATGCTCTTGCTTCTCAAAAGTACGTGTCAGAACTGGGTGCCGAAGTGTATCAAAATTGGCACCGGCCGCCGAACCGGGCGCCCGGTGTTAAATTCAACTCTGCGAAATCTGAAATTTTTTGAGAGAACTAAAGCTGTATGTGTCATATAAGCTGAAAAGGCCACGAAAATCAGTAAAAAACACAGTTTGAAAAGCCTACTTTTATAATTTGAAAAGTTATGAAAAAGCACTGAAAAAAAGGGCGCCGGGCGCCGGCGCCCGACTACGCAATTTTCGAAATCGGCGCCGGGCGCTGGCGCCGGCGCCCTAATTTTTTCAAAATTTTCCGGGCGCACACCGGTGCCGGCGCCCGTGCAAGTATGCTCACAGGTGATGGACCATCGAGAATAGCAGAAGTCATTCGTCACAATGTTCGACGTACTGGTTTCCAGAAACTCTTGACTGTTCTTGGGAAAATGCAAAGGTTAGAAAAAAGCTCCTTCTTGGATGAACAGGAAATCGCAAACTTCAAGGAATGGTCAGTTGAATATTTCAACCCAATAAAGGTAAGTCATGGAAATCGTTTATATTAAAATAAAAACAAATTTCTAAGCTTGCTTGTTCGAATCACCATGGTTGTGAACTTTTTTTTCACATGTTATTTGACATTTACAAAAATCATTGTCAGGGTCTTGCGAACCGAGCTAGATTATCAGGCATGATTCCACAAGCATAATAACTAAGCTACAGTCTAAACCAAGAATAGGAATTTGACTTTCGTCCGAAAATCGGTAATTTTCGTAAATCAAGCTATCCAAGCTACCCGATTCCTGAAGTAATTTTTGACGTACTGTCTATTTCTATTTGATGAGGAATTTTTTATGAGGTACCTTGTGTTTTTTCTGACTCTAGAAAATGGCTAATATTTTTTAAAAAGTAATAAAATAGACCGATAGATAAAATAGACATAAACCGAAATATATGGTTTCTGGCTGATTTTGCAAATTTAAGACAGTTGTTGACTAAAAAAGCAATTGCGGAAATCTTTTCAATCGGTTCGTCGGCTCTCTCCTGTTATATCCAAAACTGTTACATCTAAAAATGGTTCTAGCTAGTGATGGAAATATTCAAATTTCGGGACTACCGGGACGGGACTTTTAGAAAAAAAATTTCGGGACCGGGACCGGGACTTTTCAAAAATTTCACCGGGACCAGAAAAAGTCCGTTCGGGACTGTAAAAAGATAACCTTTAAAAAATTTGTAAATACTCTATTTTCTCAAATTTTGCGGCTTCTCGATTTCGAGGACAGGAAATATAGAAGATATGCATGGAAACAATGGAAAAAGTTTCTGATCAAAAAATTTCAAAAATTGAATTTTTAATTTTCCGAATTTTTTCGGGCCATCCTGTATATTAGAGGTATGCACGGGATTGGGATCGCTCTCGAATCGGGAACCGCATTCCGAGGATTTTGATGTTGAATCCCGATCTCGAATCCCTCCCCACCGATTTTGAAAATCTCGATCCCGAAAATTGCCAACCCCAATGAGCATTTTAAAAATAATTTTTGGCCAGATAATTTTTGTTTTTACATAATTTTGTGGTTTTCGTGGTAATCCCGATCCCGAATTCTTTTAAGGCCTCAATCCTGATCCCGAAATCCCTCTCGGGGCGAAATGCACACCTCTACTATATATGTCAGCATAGAGCGAATACTTTACATCGCTGTTTTTGTATTTTCTTAGTCCAACGAGCTCTACTGATCTCGTTTTATGTTTATAGTTAAGCGCTCAAAAATTTTAAAATTGATCTCCAGTTTTTCGGATTTTGGGTGTCTGAAAATTGAACGGCCGGTTGCATAATTAAATCAATAATTAATATAAATTGATTAAAATCGAAAGTTTACTTAGAACTAAGTGGAAACAGTTCACTCTTGAACCATTTGTAAAGAGTTTACTTTAAACCCTCTTTTTTAGTTCGATAAGAAACAAACTCAGGCACAAACAAGAGTGTAATAATCATATGAGATCTAAAAACGACAAAAATAGACAGGAAAAAAACAAAAACCGCAAAAATTCTGTTGTAGGAAAATTAAATAAAAGTCCCGAATTTTTTCAAATTTTCGGGACCGGGACCGGGACTTTTGTTTCAAAATTTCGGGACCACCGGGACGGGACTTTTGCCTGAATTTTCTTCGGCGGGACGGGACTTTTGGGACCGTCCCGTCCCGCTTCCATCACTAGTTCTAGCTTTATCAGGTTCTCGCCAAAAGTTCCAGCAAGGTTTTAGCCTTTCAAGTTCAATTTATTTATGATACAATACTTCAGGCTTTCCCTTTAATACTATATGGAAAATAACAAAATTTAAAATGAAAAGCTAGAACCGTGCTGGAACTTTTGGCGAGAACCGGATAAAACTAGAACCATTTTTAGATGTAACAGTTTTGGATATAACAGGAGAGAGCCGGTTCGTCGATATTTTTTAGCATGAATTCAGCTTAATCACTGAAAAACTCGAACAAAATTAAGTTTACACCCAGAGAGATTTGAACCAGCAAGCTCAAAAAGTGGTTTAATTTGAATTTAAAATAATTTCCATGCGGGACCAGATACGTACAAGAGATACACTCCTCTTTTAAGGCTGTGCCTTGATTTGTAGGTTTTTCATTTGTTCTGTGATTGAATTATTATTAAACAATTATTAACACTCGGAACCCCTCTTGAGGGGAATTCGAAATTCGACAATAACTTTAGAATTTAAAATGTACCTTCATATGCTAATCGACCACGCTGAACACAAATAGTTGTAAGTATAGTCGGGGTCAACTTAGTTGACCCTCAACTTTTCAAAGTTGAAGGTCAATCGCCCTCAACTTTTTCCTCGCCCTCAACTTTTTGGCCCTCAACTTTTACAGGGTGTGTCAGAATTACGCGCACTTTTTAAAAAATTTGGCAAGGTAGTTACTTGCCCGAGCTGTATACTAGACACGCATTTTTGCTCATCTAACGACACAGATATAAAAGGCCAAAGACTTCAACAATCTCTCAAAAGTTTTTATTCAGCCCACAAATGCAACAACAACAGACAGCATAGATAATATAATAACAAATAGTCACTATCCCATTGATCGTATTGTAGTACACGGAGCACTTGGCGGACCACCCATCCTGACTCCAAAGCACAGTTGAGCTCCAGACTGGTCAGCTGAGCAACAAAAGAGCGCTCCTTTGGTGAATGCTCGCTATAGTTGAGCAGACAGCCACCTTTGGGTACTGCTTCGAACATGTCCTACAATGTTGGAACAATAACTGGTCATCAAATTAATGCTCAACAATTAGTTCAAAAGTTTTTTTGAATGAAGCCAGGGGTATAGGGACAATCCAGAAACAGGTTTTGGAACGCGAAAAAAGTAAAAAAAAATTGATCCAAGTGGTCGACCACTTGATTTGGTTGCTTCAGACTAAAAATATAATGAAGCTTGACTTGCCTAGGTAGGTTTATGTGAAGAAACATACCAGGAGATACAAAGAGAGACATATAAATAAATAAAAAAAGTCGAAAATGTTTACTCTCAGTCTGCCTTTCACTCGCACTCTCAGTCTGCCTTTCACTCTCACTCTCACATTGGGTACACACTGAGGGTGAAAGTGAAAGGGAGAGTCAAAGTCAGAGTGAGAGTGAAAGAATTTTCGTGTACCCAATGAAGAGTGAGAGTGAAGGTAAAATCCGCTCATTGGAAACAAGCCTTTAAAGGGCCTGACCTCTTCCTACTCGGTGGTCCCCCGCCAATTCAAAAATGTTCCCTTGATCATTGGACTTCTATACGGATTTTTCCGCTAGGTTTCTAACAAAACTAAGCCTAAAATTTGATTTCAGGCCTAGTTTTGTTAGAAACGTGGCGGAAAAATCCGTACAGAAGTCCAATGATCGAGGAAAAATTTTTGAATTGCGGGGGACCACCGAGTAGGAAGAGGTCAGGCCCTTTAATGGAGGTGTACATCTACTGTCCTTATCTAGTCCCGCATGGAAATCGTTTTAATTCAAATTTAAACACATTTGAAGGATGCTGGTTCAAATCCCGCCGGCTGCACACTTCATTTTTTCCACATTTGTTTACGAGCTTGGTATCGAAATGATCCTCAGGTTCTTAGGAACACAACAAAAACATCAGAGCAAAGGTGAACATTTACTTGAGCTAAGTCAAAGCCCAAACCTAAATTAACACAAGTAAGGTTTTTTTCAAGCATAACTTTTCTTCACTAGGTAAATCTTGTCAAGCTACCTAGTTTACCAACCATGGCGAATCAATTTAGAACCTGTGACTATCCAGCTGGATTTCGACCATGCACAATTTGTTACGCTCTGGACCCTTTTTCACCTACCGTAATTCCTCTAATAATCGCCCGGAGCGCTTATTTTTCAAACCCCAAAAATCGGAAAATTTGGAATTCGATTTCGAGATTTTCGGGTGCTCAATCAAAATCTAAAAAGTGGAATCGGTAGAGCTCGTGGGAGTTAAGAAAACGCATGAAACAGCTTTGCAAAATGTTGCTTCTACACTGAGATCCAGACCCTCAAATTCGAGGGGGGGGGCGCTTATTAGAGCGGGAACGCTTATTTGAGGAAATACGGTACTTTATCAATGATTGAAGCGATAGGGATTGAAGCGAAACTTCATCATCGTGTTCATCATGAAATTCTGCGCTAAAAGTAACAAAAATCACAACCCGCCTTTCTCGTGTTAATCTCAAGCCAAAAGTAAATTTCAAAGTACCACATAATGTCAAAGCGCCAAACCATGGTTCAAAATTTCATTACGAGTTTTTTGACAAAAACTATTATGATTTACTTTCTTCCATTGCAAGCTATATTTTCAATGAAATTTTGCTTTTTAGGTTTTTGTTTATGCCCGCTGCTATTATGAATACAGTACCAGATGTTCTACGACAAAAGTGTCTGGAAGTGGAAGGGAGTTCAACATCATTTGCTTTAAGTGATGCCTCTAAAACTTCAGTTGGCTATGAAAGTGGAAAAATTTTGATGTGGAAAGGTACTAAAACCATGACCTACCTACTTTTTATACACTTATATTTTTAGGAATTGAGACTAAGTATTTTTGGGCATCAAACAGCACAGGAAAATTTTCTATCTACCGATACTTTAACGGACCAGAGCATGCTCAAATTCACTTAGAACATGATTTTGGAAGGCTGCTGTAATTAATGATGCCATCTACTTTCCGATTAGCGGTATGTCCCTTTACGCTTCTTCTGATACGACTTATTGCCCATTAATAGGTTCCTGTCACGGTGTGGTGGTTGCTGTGTCGAACAGAAGTGCCGAAAAACATCATAACTTCCTTGCTTATTTTGCTTTGCTCTCTCGGAATCTTTTGAAGTGTGTCTACATGCAACATCCTATTACTTGCCTTCAGGGAGTCGTCGATGGCACAGCCGAACAGGATGTATTTCTTCAATTCGCTCCGCAATTCCATTCAGGCTGGCCTCATATTCTTCTGGTTGGGTGCAGGTCTGCCAGTTTTTATTTGAAAGATAGCAGAGACTATTGATGATAGCAGAAGAAATTTTGACGCACTTAATTTTCCAAGTAACTCTTAACCGCGTTTAGGTTCGGTTACGCGTACCTCGTGCATTTGGACATAAGAGAAGACGACACAATAAGTTCCGATGGTACTGATGCTGATTCAAAAACCCTAAGGAAGATGGATAGATCAGATCCAGTGAAAGCAAAAAAGACGGTTCCCTTGTCAAGTTAGTTTCCTTTGGGAAAGAGTCTTTAAGTTATATCATTTTAGAAATTTTCTACGAAGATGAGATGTTTGTATTCCGTAGCGATGAAGGCACTACAAAGTGCCTGGAAAAAGGCGTGTTTTGATAGTTACAAGGGGCATGACCGCGCGCGACACGGAAAAAAAGCGGGGACCAGCATTTATTTTCTCTCTCAACAAACTTTTACATTTGTACTCGTCTATATTTATTAAGTTTTCTGCCTAGTTTTTAAAAGGGCAATGCTTTTTTTTGTCACAGATTCACTTTTTATCTGTCACAGCTTTCCTCATTTCTGTCACAGATTTGAATTTTCCTTTACTATCAGCTCTTTCTATTAAATTTTCTAGTCTCATTTCCAAAGTTTTAATACTATTATAAGGTAGCCGTGCGATTCTAGCTTCTGGCGAGGTATTTTTTGCTGCACCATCTCTGCAAAATATAGCACAAAAAGGTAAAATTATGAACCAAATTATTTTTCTGACTTCTTTCATACTTTCACCTGTTTGTGTTATATTTAAATATATTTTGCAAGGAAGATGCAAAAATGATACCTCGCCAGAAACTAGAATCGCAAGGCTATCTTATAGTGTAATAACTTTTAAAAAATTCGAAAGAAACAGGGTAAACTAAAATCTGTGACAGAAAACAGTGAATCTGTGACAAAAAAAAGTTTTACCCTTTTTAAAAGTAGAATAAAAAATACGCGAAATATTAGATTTAATGCAAAAAGGTGAAAAAAGGAACGATCTAAAAAATTTTGCTGGTCCCCTCTTTAACTTTTCAAAATGCACGGCATGCTCTATTAATGTGTTGTTAAAAACTAACTAACAGTGCTCTTTTTTAGATAAAGTCTTCGTGTCTGCCCTTACTTACATCGAAAAATCCAAGCTGGTCGTTGTGGGGTTCAATTTCGGTGGCATGCTTATAATTTCGTTAAAAACGTCAAAAGTGTACGGTTTGCCTCAGTTATTGGCCACCTGAATTACCTGGAATATGTTTACAGGATATCCCTTCTATACATTGAAGGCAGCGTGAAATACTTCGCCTTGCAAGAGCCGGAAGAAGACCCAAGGCCTATTCTATTTTTCTGGGTGTGCATTAATGTGGTGCAAAAGTGCGTTGTTTATAACTCTGTCCAGTTACCCCTTTTTCGTGTTTAGAGGACCAGTTGTGATTTTGCTTTCAATCAATTTCCCGAAAGATGAAGCTGCAACAAAAGATCCTGCTGAATACACCTTCGAGGAGCCTGTGTTTATTCCGTCGATGAAAGTAAGTTTGCAGCTCTTGCAAGACTCATTCTTCTAATTTGTTGAATTCAGTGGTATCCCGACAGTTGCAGTCAGATGGTTTCCATGCGCACCCTTCTTATTCAAAAAAATAAAATATCCGGGAACGGTTCAGAAGATTTTGACGAATTAGACGAAACAACCTCAACACTGAAAATGCGGAATACGTTTATGACAGCTCTTTGATGATGATGGTATGGGTCGAAAACCGTAGAGGTGGCAGTTCTGTGATGCATGTGAGTAATTGTGCTTGATTTTCTGCTTGAGTCTTAGCCTTCCAAATTTTAGGGATCCTTGTTCGACCTGAACGCTTACTATGCTAAAAGGCTAGTTGGGAGGGTTACTGTAGACGCCACTTTGGCAAAGCAGAT
Organism: Ditylenchus dipsaci; assembly: GCA_004194705.1. Lineage (NCBI taxonomy): Eukaryota > Metazoa > Nematoda > Chromadorea > Rhabditida > Anguinidae > Ditylenchus > Ditylenchus dipsaci. The sequence goes on along the minus strand of SADC01000003.1, from coordinate 95,800 downwards.
GCACTTCTTTTCTCGTTTCTCCTCCACTGAATCATTTAGCCCGGCAGTAAGGGGCTTACTAGTAATTATTCTTTTTAAAATTTTCATTCCATGAAATTTCATAATTTTTGTTTAGGACGTCAGCGCTTATTCAATCAATCGCTTTGCGGCGCCTGCTTTTCTAAAAGATTCTATTGATCAGCTCTACTATCCGTCTGTTTATCATATAACTGCTAACTGTCTTTCCGACAAGAGATTTGTTCAAGTAATGGTGAGACCCATACAAATTCAGGTAAAATTCTATGTTAAAATGGCGTCAAAATCACTCTTTTTAGTTAATTGCCAATATATCCGAAAACATTGAGAACTACTTTCAAGAGCCGAGAGAGCCGTGCAATTGGGTTTGCGCTATCGGACTCGCTAATTCTGTTCCTGCAACTAATTCAGTGCGTCATTTTGTTTTGATTATCCTTCAAAATTGATTTGTTTTTTCTTAATCAGAATGAAGAAAAAGCCTGTTTGCTTCGTGTGCTAGTTCACAACTATTTCCCCGGAGTTCTAAAATTGGTCGAGGCCAGTTCTACTAAGCCAGAAGTGCTGAGGTTCATTCAAAGGTACCTATTTTCTTACTCAGAAGTCAATGCTCGTGTTATTACATTCTTTGAAAGTTCAGATGGGCATGGAAGGAAGTAGAAATGACCAAATCAAAGTTCGATGACATGTGTAATTCTATTTATGCATATGTAGTTATTTCACTTCAGGCTTTTAAGGTGCTCCTTTATTCGCTGTTCCGCCTTTGGAACTGTCCCCTAGTGCTAGGGGCTTCATTCATCACGCGAGAGTCTTCTTTAAACGAGCATCATTGACATTGGAATGTGTGAGTGCCAAAATTCTTGCAATGGATGACGAAGGTGCTTGTTTGCATCCCTTAAGCCTCTTCTTTCATACATTCTTTTCAGAGTGGCAAGATTCCATTAACATTCAACACCAAGCTACACGTCAAGTCAGATTTTATGCTTATGGCGTTGCTTTCGGAATGTGTTTCAAACTTCTCCCGAATGATGCCAGGTCTTCTAAATTGTTCGAGCAAGTGGTGGTTGAGTTTACTAAGCGCTATGAAAAGTTACAGGTGCAAGGGTACGAATCTATCTGTTATTTTTTATTTCCACTTGAAAGTGGCTTCTAATCTAGGAAGCAGATGAAGATTCATGAAATCGTTGCCGAAGCTATGGATCTAGAATCTGAAAACCATGTCTGGGAGAAAAAGAATGCAGAGGAGTGGTTTCCGCCTAATAGTTATTCGGTAAAGGCAGATTTAATTGTGCTCCCTAACTCTAACTTATGGTTTGTATTGATTTATAGTGCTTCCTACCTGTTCTGCTTATGATGGAAGTGTCTGAGCTCACGAAGCTGACCATGCTGTGCTATTACTGTTTGGACATCGAGACTTTTGCTGAGAAGGTTCCACTCAAGGAAATCTTTTCCAAAAGTGTTGCTCGTTCTTTATGCAGGAGGAGTTTGCACTCGAGGTGATGAACCAAATTAGGAAAATTTGGCTCGAAGACAGACAATTGGCGTCAATGGACTTGGAAATGTTGCGCGATGGGAATGGTGCAGAAAGGTCAGTGAATGAATCTGATCTGAAATGGCTTCCACTGAGCTGTCCTGAAGAAGTCGATCTGGCCAAAGGTAATTGGGTTAAATTGTTTCGATAGACATTTTATTTATGTTCCATTTAGCTGAGTACCTCAAATTAGATTACGGAATTTTTAAGTTCAACCTAAATGTCATTGAGAAGCGTAGGTTTAACTTGATAGTCGAGGTAAGTCGAGGCAATATGTTTGTTTGCGTTTTCTAACTAGGATGTTTAGCCACCGCCACCGTCTACCGTTGAAGAACCGGATTTTGTTGTCTCATGTAGAGCGCAGTGCAAAGAAATAGCGCAGCGCTTTCCTTGGATATTCAAGAAAGTAGAGGGACTTCCGCAGGTTGTATTTTAAACTATATCCTTATTTATCCAAAATCCTTTTAGTTTGTTCTTGAGAAATATCATGAAAATGCAGTGAAAGAGAATATGGAGCACGAGAATTTCCTGAGAATTAGTTCGCGTAAACGTCCTCTTCCATCTCAGATTCAATTAAAGTAAGTTGCCTGGAACTTATTGTGCTAAAAGTGTGTTCTGTTATCTTAGTGTTCGCCACATCAATGGAGCAGTGCCTGGTTTTAACGGAGACAGGGAAGTGGAGCTACCTTGTGCAAGCAGGTATTTTGGTGGCTCACGACACCTCGATGCGAAAGAGCAAGATGAAATGGTTCGGTTTACGATTTGGGGCTTACATGGTTTAAGATCGAAGCTGTTTAGGATAATTCCTTACAAGTCTTTGAAGAATTGCCTCTTACGATTGCTACCCGGCCAAGAGGCAGCGCCTGATGCTGTTTCCGCCTACACCAGTTGCACAGCCCTCATCTTCTTTCAGAGCGTGTACTGAAGTAAAGAAAGCAAAGGTCGATCAGAATATTCGTTCAGCGTACTCTGAAAAGAAATTTGGCGCTACTTCTAAGAGGTACTTCGTCTTAATATTTCGACTCAAGTTTAGATCGTCCGGCTTGTCCGTGCATTTTTTATCGAAAGACCTTTTTGTGCCATTTATCATCACTGAAGTTTAATTCAGCTGCAAAATGAGTGGTTAATAATGAATAATAATCTTATATTTGATTAAAAAAATACAAAGTCATACAAGTTCTTTCGAAAATAAACTCATGAACGTTCCACAAGTCCTAATACTTATGCGAATTTTAGGAATGTGAAAGCCAAGGATATGGATCGCGTCAACAAACTTATCCAAACGCCGGTCTCTCTTTCAAAGAGTATGAGTCGGATTCCTGTTCGACGTGCCGGTGGAAGCTCTCGTCTGTTGTTTTCTGGCACAGAAGAAGCGACTCAAACGCCTACACATCCCTCCTCACCCATGCCGACGCCTACTTCGATTCTAAAACGAGCTCAGAGAAGGTCAAGGCTGATAAGTACAGGTAGTAGTTCGTACCATTACTATTCTCCCCATGTTTATAATTACACGTAATAATTTAAGCTAAGCCGCGTTTGAGGTTTGCGACGGAGCACAAGACTGAGCAGATCCCTTCAAGGGCTGAAAAGTAGGTGTTCTGTCTCATTCATGCCTATTAATAAATTTTTAGGTTGATTGAAGAAGGGAATGACACATCTTTTTCAACCTTTGCTGTTCTATCTTCAACTGAGTCTTCTAATTCGTCGCTTGCTCAGCTTGATGATTCACTGGATGCGTGTAGGAAGGTGGAAAGCACACCTGTGAGTGATGAAAATGAATGCGTGCTGGTACCTTTTTCGACTTTCGAAGTTGTTTAGTTATCGCTAATATATCATAGCCTCCAAATTTCGAAGTTCAAACCCAGCCTATTTCACTTACTCCTGATCACAACTGTGGTGGACCTCGTCTAGTTAGTTTCATGAAGGCTCTTTATTGTTCAACTTAATCAAATGAATTATTTAGAATCAAAGCATTGAAGAGCAAGGTGACGAGGATATGGTTGAAGAAAAAGGAGAAGAATCTGGCTTGGTCTTTGTAAGCCTTTACATAGTTACAAATATGACTGTGGAAACTAGTCGGATCAATTTAGATGAAAAGTATGGAGGAGCAGGAAGAACTTGACACTGTGGCCATTGCAGGTGCTGAAGACGCATTAGTGGTAAATTTGAAGGCATCTTAATTTTGTATCCAAGCATCTTTTAAGCATGAGATACCTATATTGAAAGAGAAGGCAACGCCGGAAGCGAAGAATGCTGAAGGTCCGAAGAAAGGTGAGGAAAAAAAGAAGACACCAACGAAGAAAACATCCAAAGCATCAAGCGAAGTGGATGAAGGTACCAAGGAAGCTCGTGAATGGGTCAATGCTCATCTGAGGTACACTAGTCGGAATCTTATCATCTTAAATAACTTTTTTACAGGCGCAGTTCACGGATGAGATCTCCTCGTAAATTTTTTGACGAAAAAAGCTGTAGGATTCCGGCATCTACATTGGTTGTTCGCTTGATGTTGTTATATTCTGAGACCTGTTTAATGCGAAAATATGTTTTGACTGATTGTTTTTCGTCCACAAATAAAGATAACTATGCCCCTGCGTTAAGTCTTTCTTGAGGACCTATGCGTCCAGGTTACTTCATTTTTTATATCGATGTTAGTTATAGGACGGACATTTATCTTTCAGATAATTCGGTAAAATGCTAGTGTTTTAAGTCAACTGGTGTGCATGTTTGCATTAAAATAATTTTCAGTGGCTTTCTATATTTTTTACCTAACTTTCTCTAACCCCAAGTTAAGTTTTATCACGTTTAGTATATGAAGAAGTCTTTTGCAACTATATTTATGATTTTTTTTGGACTCTATGTTTAGAAACTTTATCAGCAGCACTTTGGCTTCCACAGGAATTTCGCGGGACCAGTTATCTCCCTGCAGACGCATCTGCAAACTGTGAATTAAAAACAGCGAAATAATAAACACAAACCATGTGGTTTATCAATTCTTCGTCCATTTGCCTTTTCCTGGCTCTTGGAACTTTTTGTTTACCAGTCAAGTCTCTGTCTGGACGCACAGCTTTAGGGTCCATTCCGACTAAAGTAAACATTAATCTTTACCGACTTATGATTGTGACAACCAGACCAACCTGCCAAACACCTGTTAAACCGACAGTATCTACAGGAATTGCGCTGATATTTATCCACTATACAGTTTGCGACGATATTTATGATGTTCTGCCAAATGTGATTCGTTAGTCTAGTTCTCTAAGTCGCAAAAGTTCCGACATCAAAAGTTGTTTTTTTGCGATTCACAGTAAGCTTAGACCTTGCCAAAATATTAAAAAAACTACGCGATTACATTGTAAATGGAAAAAAGTCTGATCAGAAAGGAGCTCGAATAAACGGTTGGCTCAATCCACTTGCCAACTTCAAATAACTTTATCTTCGAGTTTAATCGACCAAAAAGAATCTGGTCGAACATGTGTTTCCGCAGCATTCTCATGCTGTATATAATTTTTCAATTTACAGCTTAATTATAAACTAACCTGGTATTTTGATTTTTTGTTTATAGTCAATTTGCCATACACCTCAATCAGAGAACACTGGATGCCATAAAGCTCCTGTTTCCACTTATGTGGTACCGAAAACACCTAAATTTAAAATTTTTCTCAAATTATTTTACTTATACTTCTCAAAAGTAAATGGTCTATTTAGGGTTTTTCGAACACATTCTAGTCACACAAAGATAATAATAATGATAGGTTCAAAGCATGTTTTTACTTTTTCTGAAATCTTGGTATGCCAATTGTTTTTATTCATCCAGAGTCACCATCAGTGATTTCTGATTTGTTTTTGGCAAAATAGCAAAAAATGATCCTTAATTACCTTTAATGGACCATGTAATATAGAAGCCAATTTTTTTTAATTTTTGATTTTTAGAATTTGTTGAAATATGTGTTTATTGAGTTACGCAGAAAAAGATTTGGCAAATTTGTTTCCTTACGTTTGTACCCATAAATTTTTGAATTTGTTCCAGCTCGATAATATTTTCCATGTTTTCGACAAAAGAAAAGCGGATAATTCGATCGACACCATATTTTTCACTTCTTGTTTAAATTAATTTTTTTTCGTTGGCTGGACAAACGTATAGGTAGATGAATTTGCCTAACCCCGTAATTTAGGAGGGTATTTAGGGTCATTTTTAAAAAATAAGGAAGGTTGGCTGCGGTTGACCTCCGACCAAAAAGATATATCCATATGATTTCTGACGACATACAAAGACTTGAAGAACCATGCTCACGGTTGTCTGGAGGTCCATCTTTTTCTCAATCATTGAACTTCTGTACGCATTTTTCAACTTTTTTCTTACGAAACTACCGTATTTTCTCTATTAAACCCCATGGGGATTATTTTTCAACCCCTAAAAATCAGAAAAATACGAGGCCGATTTCGAGATTTTTGGGTACTCAACCAGAATCTTAAAATTGGAATCAGGAGTGCTCGTGCTAATCAAGAAAACGCAAAAAACCTATTTGCAAAATGTTTGCTCTCGGCTGAGATATAAGGTCCATATGGTGGGGGATTATTAGAGAGTGGGGGATAAAAAGAGGAAATACTGTATACCTAAAATAAATTTCTAGGCCTTGTTTTTAAAAAAACCAAGTTAAAAAATCCGAACAGAAGATAAATGTAACGAGAATTTTTCGAATTGGTAAGGGACCATCATATCACCGTGAAAATGGTCCTTTAATTGATGTCCTTGGAAATTTCATTCTACGAAATTATTTTCTATACTCTGCAAAATTGGTGCCATGGCATTTCGTCCAAAATTCAATTCGTCCAAAGTAGAGTTGGACAAATTTGCAAATATTTGGAATCGTGCAAATATTTGCGCAAATATTTAAATATTTGCAAATATTTCGCAAATATTTGCATGATTTCAAATACCGTGAGATTTATGCAAAATACCTCACCTACGCTCAATACTTATCAAATTCAAGTTTTATTCTTAACATCCAACTAACAAACTAATCATCCTCAAACAAATTGTTTTGAATGAAGTAAAAAAAAAGATTTGGCTGCTGGACGTTTGACCGTTCACCAAATTGACCGTCAGCATTTTGGATCAATTTTGAGATATGATTTTTTTTAATTTCTAAAAATGTTGGTACCAAATCGTAGCCCTGAATGTCAGCTACATTTTGGTACAGTCCACTCTCGATAGAGTGTAGCTCGCGGGATCTGAAAAATATACACTGTATCAAGGGTTACACTATATCGAGGGTACAATGTAAGCCAGTTTGGCTTAGAGCTGACTAAATGAGGTTAAAAAAATATACACTATATCGAGATCTACACTATATCAAGGGTACACTGTATCGAGAGTTGACTGTACTGAAATTTCCAGAGAAAAACAAAACAAATTAAGATCTAAACTTCATAAAGCGCTCGCTTTGCATTTTGCGGTGATCAAAAAGTGCGAGAGTGTGCGCCTTTTAAAGTTTAGATCTAATTTTCCAGGCATTTTGCTACTAAACCAAAGAAAATACAACTGTTTCTATGACAGAATGAGATGAAGCAAAGAATTTGTACCGAAAATGGTCAAGATTTATCCTAATTACCACCGTTTGACATGAACATCCGTCCATTTTCTCTTAAAATGAAATTTTCAAATATTTGCACATTTTTGTTAATCGCAAAGATTTCAACAAATATTTGCAAATATTTGCGCAAATATTTACACAAATATTTGCGCAAATATTTACACAAATATTTGCGCAAATATTTGCATTGGTCAACCCTAGTCCAAAGTCAGTTCGTCCAAAATACAGTACATCCAAAATTCAATTCGTCCAAAGACAATTCGTCCAAAATTCAATTCGTACAATATTCAGTTCGTCCAAATTGCAATTCGTCCAAGTTTGAGCAATATGTAGTTCGTCAAAATATTTACCCATAAGTATTGATCCACTTGCACCTAAGTACCGATATTGAGGCTGCCAAATACTATTACCTGAGTGTTTATTCCTAAATACAGTCACCTAAATACCACGTGTTTTGTACTACCGGCTAAATACTGTGCGGTCTGAAACTACTCGAGAACTGGGGTTACTGCAATCCAAATATCTGGTTTGGTGTGAACAAACTATACTCGGGACACGATTGTGGGTAGGATACAATGCTTGTATTTAATTTGAGCTAAATCCAAAGTTTAGGATAATGTAGGTGGATACACGTTTGAGCAGGTTTCAAATGGTTTTACTATCCACCCTAAAGCTTAATTTTCCGTTAAAAGCTATTTTAGTCAGGAAAAAAGTATTTCGCCACCACCGGGATTCGAACCTCCAACATATTAGGTAATTAATTTACGCCGGATCAATCTCATGCACGGTGGCCGAAAGCCAATAAAATCTGGTTTTTTTGGGATTCACTAACAGGGGGACAAATATTTCGCAAAAAAAAAAACGATTGAGCAAGTCAGAATTTTAATGTGATCGGGTGAATTACTCAGAATCTCACTACCGAAGATCGCAAACCACTCTAAACCAGAGTAAACAGTGTTTTGGCGTCGCTGGAATGGTTTAGGATAGTTTCGGATATTTGGTGGTCTGATTCTGAGCGTTTCACTCGATCACATTGCAATTCTGATTTGTTCAATCGTTTTTTCGCTAAAGGTTTGTCCCCCTTTAGTAAACCCCCAAAAACCAGATTTCATTGGCTTCCGGCCATTCTGGCACGGGTTTATGAGCGGTTGAAGTTATCCTGTGACCGTAAAAATGGTTCTTCCGCAAAATTTTGACTTAAAAATTCAAATTTGGACGAATCGCAATTTGGACGAACTGAAGTTTGGACGAATTGAATTTTGGACGAATTGAATTTTGGACGAATTGAATTTTGGACGAAATGCCATGGCACTGCAAAATTTGAGTACTTTACTGTAAAGTTTTTTTTCGCAGATCACAATTTTTTTGATAAATTAGCTAAATCAAAGCCATGCCATTTTTACTAATCAATTTTTTTCATTTTTTTTTCTCATTATAAGCAGTATTTTCGTAATTTTTCGAACATCTAGAGTAGGATTTTGAATATATTATAAATTTAAATACAAAAAAAATTTCTGAGAATTTGAACTATATAAGTTATAGATTTAAGAACTTAATGTACAGTCGACGCTCGATATAACATACGCTTGATACAACATACGATTTTTCCTTTTTTTTTTGTCAAATACTTGTTATTTTTTCTTTTCAATTATTAAGATACCCACCCCCTTTAAATTTTGTGCTTGACATAATATCTGCCTTTTTTGAATTTTTCATTTCCAAATAAAATTCTGAGAAAACGCCTAAAACTCGGAATATTCACTTTTAGGCATTTTCTCTGATTTTTTTTTCAAACCTACATAACCAACGAATACCTAGTTTTCGCAAGCTCGAAAACGAATTTAAAAAACCCAAAACTTTAATCTAGCAAGAACTTAAAATCTGACATTTTCACTATCTACAGACTTTGATCAATTCTTGAAAACACACTTTCACTTATCTACCGAGGTTCGTTCAAAGTTCGCTAATGTTTACGTAAGGTTTAAAAATTGTACGAACCTTCTAAATTTGATGTCCCAAGGTTCTAACAATCTTCAAATCTTACAAGAACCTTGCTACCAACCTTGTGTGAACCTTATCACGACGTCTTTGCTTCCCATTAACCTAGCACGACCTATGGAAGTAACAACACCCCAGACTGACCTACCGTATTTCCTGTAATAAGGCGGCATGCCGCCTTATTTTTCAAACCCCCGAAAATCCAAAAAAATTGAATTCAATCTCGAGATTTTCGGGTGCTCAACCAAAATCTAAAAATTGAAATCGGTAGAGCTCGTGGGAGTTAAGAAAACGCATCAAACAGATAAGCAAAATATTTACTCTGCTCCGAGATATAGACCCTCGAAGTTGGGGGTGCCGTCTTATTAGAGGGTGCCGCCTTATTACAGGAAATACGGTATCCTTCGAGGTTCGTCCAAAGTTCAACAATGTATGCACAAGGTTTAAACATTGTGCGAATTTTTTGACCCATGGATTCTAAGGTTCGCACAAGCTCCAAAGCCGGAATGAACCTTGTTGCTGAACTTCTGCGAACTACATCACAATTTTTCAGTGCACCAACCACCAAGATGAGTTACCCCAATTACGTATATATCCCAAACCACAAGTAAAGTACCTGAAACACCAGGAAAGGGACCACAACACGTTCTATTACTACCTACAACAATAACCACCACCCAATCGGATTCAGGATGAGATTTTGATAATAGGGCAGACTTTCCAGAGAATTTCGCCTGAAAATTAACGATTTTGATCACAATTAAAGAAAAATCATTTAGGGTTGGTAACAGGGCTGTGCACGGGCCGGGTTTTGGTCGGCCCGGCCCGGCCCGCTGCTTAACTATAAAAGCCCGGCCCGGCCCGGAAGGGTGTCGGCCCGGCCCAAGCCCGGCCCGAAAAGCCCGAAAATTTCAAAAGCACAATTCTAACATTTTTTAAGTAACAAAATATAAGAATTTCATTTTTTGTGCTAAATTTTGGCGTTGAAATAAACCGAAAAAAAACTCACGAGTGACTTAGACGAACTTTTTCAAATGGCCGATCAAAACTCTGAAGAGGAAGATGAAATCAACAAATATCTAGCAAAAGAGTTTCTATTAGTCCCACAAGATCTAGGAGAGTTTTGGAAATCACAATCAGAATATTTTAAGTCAATGAGCAGAATTGCTAGATCCATTCTTGCCATTGCTAGTCATACAACCGAAAATGAGCGCTACTTTTCTAAGCTTGCCAGAGTTCTGACAGATTATCGCAAAGACCTTTCAGCCAGGGTTCGCAGATGTCCTGATTTATCAGGAATTTCCTGATTTTTCAATTCAAATCCTGATTTTCGATCGCCAAAAATCAGGGATTACCTGATTTTTGGAGACTTTTTGTTCAAAATCCTGATTTTTAGAGATTTTTTTGTCCAAAATCCTGATTTTCCGTTTTTTCATCTGCGAACCCTGCTTTCAGCTGCTTCAGTATACAACACTCTTATTGCACATTCACTAACCAATTTGAACGCTTCTCTTTAAACTGTTATTATGAAATAAAAATATATATTTTCATGAAAATTTTAAATCATAATTTTGAAGTTCGAGAAATTCCAGGTTATATCAGATTTACCGGGCGACCGGGCCAGACCGCGGGCCTGAAGTTTTAAGGCCCGTGCCCAGCCCTGGTTGGTAATCGATAGTCGTCCAGTTGAAAAATAAATTCCAGGGACTCTGTTAGAAGAGATACGGGGAGTTGATTGTTTTTTGAGCGCTAAATTTTCTTTCTTCGCTTCCTTTCTTCTATTTTTAAACAGTGAGCAAAGTGAAGAGCAAGAAATTCTAAATTAAGATGAAGAAATATAATAAAATTCTGTTTTATTTCGTATTTATGTAACAACCAGATATACGTAAGCAAAAGCAAAGGTGATATAAAAGTGAAGTATTTGGTGTGCACACAGAAATATTATCATCAATTCACATAAGCCAATATTACTACATCAAAATTCCTGTAGAGAACAAAATATCAGGAATCGGACCATAACAGAACACTGAGTAGGCAGATGTCAAAATATGGTCAATCAAACTAATTTTTGAGTATAAAAGCTCAAGCTTCAAACCAAGCTGTTATAGGAAAACAATGATTTCTTATGAAATATGGTAAAAAAATTTCCTTTTTTAAAACCGGGTTTACTTAGAGAGAGTCAAATTTATGAGGTATGCGTTTTGACATCATGAAATATCCATAACGCAAATTTCAATTTTTACAAAGCAGTCTATTCTTTTAAACTACTTGGCAGGATTACACTGTTTGGCCAGAGCCAAAAGTAAGTTTTTTTGGGGTCTAAGTATTTCATATGCCCTAAAAACGATAGAAACGGCAAAAAAAAGTGTGGGAAGGCCATTTTTCAAAAAAAAAAATTTTCGATTGCCTTGGTCCCCCTGTGGTTTTGGTCATTTTTCGCATTGGTCCCCCCTATGGTTTTTGGTCATTTTTCGGTATTTTACCTCGTTTTGGTCACTGGAGCTTTGCAAAAAGAGCTTCTTTATGCATTTTTGATCATGAGTCTTGCTCGGAATCATGTCTAAGGTAAGTGAGTGCGCGCATCTCTAATTCTCAAGCCCCCTGCGCCCCCTTCGGGGCGCAGGGGGCTTGGAGTTGAGATGCGCACACCCACATACCTTAGACGCAAATCACTCGAAAGTGACTCTGGATGCATGAAAAAGCATGCATACAAGAGTTTCTTTATGCGGTAGGCCCCAGTTAACAAAACTATGTTCAAATTCCATCTTTTTGAGTCGAAAAATGACCAAAAACCACAGGGGGACCAAGGCAATCGAATTTTTTTTTTCGAAAAATGGCCTTCCCACACTTTTTTTGCCGTTTCTATTGTTTTTAGGGCATATGGAATACTTGGACATCAAAAAAACTCACTTTTGGCTCTGGCCAAATAGTGTACTTTAGCCTACTACTTTTCGATGCAATTTTGAATTCAATTCAGTTTTGAAGTTCAAATTCAAAAAATGGCAAAATTTTCAAATCGAATGTTCGAAAATTTTCAAATTCAAACATCGAATCGAACCGAACGTTCAAAAATTTCAAACTTCGAACGTTCTTCGAATCGAACGTTCGAAAATTTCGAACGTTTGAAAACCCTACTGAGGATTTTAATTGGACTTCGGGCTAAAGAACGGTGCAGGATCAAAATACCCAAAGACAAAATACCCAATTACAAAATACCCAAGGACAAAATACCCAAAATACAAAATACCCAATGGTCAAAATACCCAAAGACAAAATGCCCAAATACCTAAAATACCCAAGAGTGGTTTTTTAGTAGACTTTTGACGTCCTATTAATATGATAATAGCAGATGGTGCATATTATGATAATAATATTATGATAATAGCGTTTAGTGAACATCATCTGCACAATATGTATATGGGTATTTTGACCATTGGGTATTTTGTACTTTGGGTATTTTCTCCTTGGGTATTTTGTCTGTGGGTATTTTGTCTTTGGGTATTATGATCCTGCACCCTAAAGAACTTGTTAAAATTGATCGCTTAAAAAGGATACGGAAAAATGTTTACCATTCACAATTAAAAAAATTTCGATTGATTTTTCCTGACTAACTTTCTTTTAAAAAATAGTGAACTGGCTACGAAACCAGGCAAGCTAGTTTTTCATTTCGATATATATGTCTCTTTAGTTAGCTAATGCTATAGTTTACATAAATACTGCGGAGATTGGAAGCCCGTGGCGAAAAAAGTTGGGACAAAAGGCTATGAAAATCTCATCAAAACATTAGTTTTAAATCTCGTACGTGTGGTTAATTGTTTATATCGTGATCGTCCAAAAAATCTAAAAATTGTCCAGGCCATTGCCGTCGTCTTATCCACTCGTTAACAAACATGAAAAAATTCAGAAAATAGGCTAATGATATAGTGGGACCATATAGTTTAATCTAAAATTACCTTCTTAAAGGACCATGGTTTTTGCGCGCAAAAGGCATGTGCAAATTTGAATTGGCGTGGGACACTTCTATTTCGGGCAAAACTTTTTTTGTGGCCGAAAATCTCTTTTTTGTGGCCGAAATACTTTTTCTTGTCGTCGAAAGCTGGTCTCGACACGAAATCCACGATTTTTTAATTTTTTTTGTGTGAAATTCAGGGGTGGGCAAAGGCCAGATGGCTCAGGACCCGTAGTAAAAACGAAAAAAAATTAGACTGATGCTAATTCGACTACCGTATTTGCTGTAATAATCGGCCATGGCCGTTTATTTTTCAACCCCTAAAAATCGAAAAAAAAAATATTTCGATTTTGAGATTTTTGGGTGCTCAACCACGATCTGAAAAGTGGAACCAGGAGGGCTCATGGTAACTAAGAAAATGCAAAAAAACAGATTTGAAAAATATTGACTCTGGACTGAGATATAGGTCTCTGGGGTGGCCGTTTAATAGAGAGTGGCCGATTATTAGAGCAAATACGGTATATCTCGCCGATTAGTAAACTTTACGAAAAACGGTTTTTAGGGGTCGGAAGATAATTTATCTGGCTTTCAGATGAGATATAAACTACATCCAGCATATGATAGCATAACTAAGATAAATCGATTTTCATAATTAGACTCCGAATTAGACTTTTAGAAATCCACTTTTTTAGTTGGGATGCTAATTGGCTGATTGCTTGGCAAATATTTTTCTACTTATTCTTGTGGTTACTTTTAACACGTAAAGGATATATTTCGGCGCATTTTGGTATAAGACAGTCAAAGCACGGGAAAACAGAAAAAAATTTTACGAGCAAAAGTTTGCCAAAAAATGAAAATTTAGACTTTAGCCACCTCTAGAGCAGTCTAAAGTCTAAATTTTCATTTTTTGGCAAACTTTTGCTCGTAAAATTTTTTTCTGTTTTCCCGTGCTTTGACTGTCTTATACCAAAATGCGCCGAAATATATCCTTTACGTGTTAAAAGTAACCACAAGAATAAGTAGAAAAATATTTGCCAAGCAATCAGCCAATTAGCATCCCAACTAAAAAAGTGGATTTCTAAAAGTCTAATTCGGAGTCTAATTATGAAAATCGATTTATCTTAGTTATGCTATCATATGCTGGATGTAGTTTATATCTCATCTGAAAGCCAGATAAATTATCTTCCGACCCCTAAAAACCGTTTTTCGTAAAGTTTACTAATCGGCGAGATATAGTCGAATTAGCATCAGTCTAATTTTTTTCGTTTTTACTACGGGTCCAGGACCCACTCTGGAATGGCGAAAGGGCCAAAATAATTGGTTTTTCGAGGGTTTACTAAAAGGGGAGTAAACTTTTCAAGAAAAATCGATTGAGCGGATCATATTTCGGGTCCGATGGGCTTAATCGCTCAGAATTCCAGGTTTTTGGTGGTTTTTGGTGGTTCAGGGTGGGATTCTGATCGATCTAACCGATCGGACCCGAAATATGATCCGCTCAATCGATTTTTCTTGAGAAGTTTACTCCCCTTTAGTAAACCCCCGAAAAACCAATTATTTTGGCCTTTTGGCCATTCCAGAGTGGGTCCTGAGTAGGGTTGAGTGATGGGTAATTACCCAGGCAATTCTCCGGGTAATTACCCGGGTAATTACCCGGAGAAGTACTAAGTATTTCTCCGTAAAGGAAAATCGGAGAAATACTATTTTTCAGTATTTATTGCAGTTGACCATCGATATTTTTTCTGAAAACTGTTTTTTCTGTTGTTCCATTCGTATTATAGATGGAACATTCAGTTGTCCAAATTCAAGCGCTTTTCCTGGTGTTGGAATTACTACAATCGAGTTTAAGAAAGAAATGCAAATGGGAATCTAACAGTGGTTGGTATGTGCAAGTCCTGCAATGCTGGCTACAAGTCAGATGCGAAAAGAATGGGGAAACACTTGAAGGTTGGTTCTTATAAAAGTATGAAGCGTTCTTATTTTCTGTTTTTGCTTTAGAATTGCGTCAAAGTCTGAGCCGGAGAGGCAATGTTCACTTTCTGATTATGCAGGAATCACTTCCCGCTTGAGCCATGCTTTTCCTTTACAACACTGGTCTCCTTTTTAATGTCGAAGGTTCGACTCCCAGATGATACATTTTTTCATTATTTTACTTTTCTGCGATATCTTCTTCCTTTTTATGCTAATATCTTTTGAATGTTTTTATTTTACAAGTATAATTGCTTTCTTCATAGAAAATTTTATGGCAATTATGGTCGACAAATATCACAATCGCCACTAAGCACTCACTTTTTATTAGGATTAACTATTAACCAATCCACCTACCCTACTTAGCCAGAAATTTTTTGGTTTAGGTATCATCCAGGTGGTTGAGGTATCATTCAGGTGTTTTGAGTGATATCCAGTTGATTCGGGTACTATCCAGGGGGTTTAGGTACCATCCATGTTATTTGAGTACCATCCAGGTGGTTTGGGTAACATCCAGGTGTTTTGGGTGATATCCAGATGGTTTGGGTACTATCCAGAAGATTTGGGTACCATCCAGGTGTTTCGGGTAACATCCAGATGGTTTGGGTACTATCCAGGTGATTTGGGTACCATACCGGTGGTTTGGGTACCATTCAGGGGTTGGGTACCATCCAGATGGTTTAGGTATCAGCAAATAGTATTTCTCCGCTTGTCGGGTAATTACCGGTAATTACCCGGGTAATTACCGGAAAGTATTTCTCCGGAGAATTACCCAACCCTAGTCCTGAGCCATCTGGTCTTTGCCCACCCCTGAATTTCACACAAAAAAATTTAAAAATTGTGGATTTCGTGTCGAGACCAACTTTCGGCGACAAGAAAAATATTTTCGGCCACAAAAAAGAGATTTTCGGCCACAAAAAAGAGATTATCGGCCACAATTTTTTCGGCCACAAGAAAAAGTATTTCGGACCGGTCTTATTCCAACCCTAGCAAAAACCATGGTCCGTTAAAATTTTAAAAAGCTTATTGGTTCACCCTGTTATTTTTGAAGGATTTCTCATTGTTTGTTGCACTAGCCTTTGTCGCCATGGCCCCCGAGATCTAGCAGCCTTTTTTTATTGAGAGTTATCAAATGAGAAAAAGCTTAATTTAGTGAATGAAGAAACTAGCTCGCGGTTTTTTGTAATAGTGCACTCTTAGTATTAATCTAATTGTTTTGTGTCTATTGCATGAGTCCAAACAGATCCACACATTCAGCTGAGTCAAATATCAATTGTTCGGCTCCTGGTGAATAGGTGGAATCCGCCAACTCACAGTCGTCCAATAAGCCAGATTCAAATCCAGCTGGGAAAGGGCTCAGGTTGACTTGTCTGATGCTATCTTCTGTCTAAATTGCAACAATAAGGAATCAAATAGTTGTTTGCACAATGAAAAATGGATTCCACCTGCTTTTGGTGGTGTGAACAAGGAGAATATCCATTGATCAGGGAATTGGAGGACAGGCTGGTTAGAGGAGAGCAACAACAATCTTCCGAACAGTAAGAGGAATCAGTTTGGGTGCATGAGTCTGTCTTTTCTGTCCATATACTGCTCTGCGGACCTTTGTTATAGTGGCTGGGCAGCATTGACTTAAAAACACTTGTTTTTTTCGGCTTTAGCCAAAAGTTAAAAAATTAGCTCGTTTTAAGATTTTCAAAATGGTTTTTATAGACTGTGGGTCATAAATAACCCCCATCCCCTGAAAAAGGTCATAAATAACCCCCTTTGGAGGCCTAAAGGGCGCTGGCCTACCGAAGCCTAAGCCTAAAAGATACCCCATAAATAACACCCCCGCCCCCCCCCCTCCCTAAAAGGAGGTTATTTATGGGTTTGTACGTTTTTATATGTTTTATGGTCTTTTCAAACAAAACATTGAAAAGTACGAAGTAAAAAACTACATATATTTTAAGAATGCAGTAGCGTTGCCAGGGGATATGACAATCAAGAAGTCATTTTTAGTTTTCTCCCAATTATGCTTTTTATGTTGCATTTTACGTTTTTCAAAATAAAATCAGGACCGGGAGGTCGATATAAATAGCGTTCTCACAAATACACTCGACGCTCGATATAGTGTACACCCTGGGGACCGGCTTCAGGTGTACACTATATCCATATAAGAGTGGTACACTATATCGGATGTACATAATAACGAGCGTCGACTGTAAGTAGACTTGAGCACCCTGAATAAAAGAGGTATTCCGACTATAAAATAGGTCTGAAATCAAGATTTGCTCTTGCCACATAATATATTATTTTTATGTACTCTAAAATTCTATTCTCACTGTGAGGTTGATGTCCGCTGGGTTCTCTAGCAAAGGAGGTGTCAAAAGGCCAGCTGTGGAAGAACTAATAATTTCCTCAGTGTTTGAAGCAGTTTTGCATTCATCAAACAGTTCCCTGAGCAATGGCTCTGTGGTGGTTCTGGTGCCGAACACTTGGCCAAACTGCACATTCTCACTCATCACTCCTGATAGTGTCTAAAGCAGGCTCAGTTATTGTCTCAACGGCGGAATGGGCACCTACCGTGATGGTTGGTAACAACAGCAACAGGTTGCCGAACCGAGAAGAGGCATTGTACACCGGCCTTAACTCCTTGACTATTTGGAATAGCATTTCCTGCACCTTGTCTCTGAGTTCAGCCACATGTTGTTGCCCTTCTGGTGATAGACCTTTGGCATCTGAATGGGGCAGGTTATATAAAACAGTCAGAAGATTGAAATGGATTCTGACTGACTTGGATTGAGTATGATGATAGCTTTCAGGGGCACTACTTCTTCTTCCCTTAGATTTAGCTTTCTCAAAGGTGCTACTAATTCATTTAGCGTCCTGTCTATGAGGTTGTTGGACAGGTGGCTGCAACATAATTATTGGTTTTCGGGTTTGAGGGGTGCATGCCCGTGCGTTACACTCAAATAAATATTAAAGCAGTAATTTTCTGCCCTATTTTCGTGTAACCCACGGGCATGCCTCTTTAAGTTAAGTTTTTGGTTACCGAAAAAAATCCCAAAAAGTTTCGTTTCTGATAAAATGCCCAAATAGATTTTAAAGGGCTTGGAAATAAACAGTGGGGTAATTACAGTCGAACCTGGATAAACGGACACTCCTCGGACCGACGAAAGGTGTCCGTTTATCGGGTTGTCCATTTATCGAAGTTCGACTGTGCCGTAAATGTTCTAATATTTTTCAATCTCCCAAAAATCGGAACAATGTAAGGTCGATCTCGAGATTTTTGGGTGCTCAACCAAAATCAAAAAACTGGAATCAGTAAAGCTCGTGGGAGTTAAGAAAATGCAAAAAAAGCTTTGCAAAATGTTGTCTTTGCTCTGAGATACAGATCCTCAAGTCAAGAGGGGACTCTATTAGTAAGGGGCTTTAATAAAGCATTAACGGTAAAAGTGCGCTATAGCACTACATTCAATAGGAATTTTTTGGCTTTATATAAAAAGCTGCTGCTATATCAAAATGCTAAACTCACTTAGATCCATCGAACTCTGGCGGCAACTTCCTGGGCACATAACTGTAGGTGCACAGACACAATATGTCTGGGTTCTTTGTGTTCTGTAATTCACTTAATAAATCAATTATTATTAATTAGTTTTCGCACTTACCTCGGCCGTCCTAGCACTGAAGTTGAATATGGTGAGCGGGGCATAGCAACTTTTAACTAGAGCTATTTTGTCCTCAGTGTTCATGAATTCGCCTATTTCGGCCAGTGACTCCACCCAATCTACGGCATGCAGAGCTGTCCTGTGGGCTAGTTTAGACAATTCCTCTGCTCTAGCCATTCTGTATGGCTCGTAGCCCATCTTGATAAGCAAATTATTATTTTGTCAAATTGCTAGAAAAGGTTTTACTTCAGTCCGCCTGCCACTTAGCGAAGGCTTTTGCTCAAATAATTCTCTGAGAGACACATTTTTGAGGCTATTTACCATCTTTTCAGAAGGTAGTGAGCCAGGCAGGGAATGGTGTCTAGTGAGTGAATTGGGATGCAGACTGTTCAGAGAGTCTCCCTTGGCCACTTTGGACTCTATGTTTAGCAACTGCATCAGCAGCACTTTGGCTTCCACAGGAATTTTGCGAGACCAGTCATCTCCCTGCAGACGCATCTACAAACTGTAAATTAAAAATAGCAAAATAATAAACACAAACCATGTGGTTTATCAATTCCTCGTCCATTTGCCTTTTCCTGGCTCTTGGAACTTTTTGTTTACCAGTCAAGTCTCTGTCTGGACGCACGGCTTTAGGGTCCATTCCAACTAAAGCAAACATTAATGTTTACCGACTTATGATTGTGACAACCAGACCAACCTGCCAAACACCTGTTAAACCGACAGTATCTGCAGGAATTGCGCTGATATTTATCCACTATACAGTTATTGCCAAATCTGCACACATATCTATATTTGCCTGTCAATGTGCGCCGGAAGAAACCTTTACAGCCATAACAAGCCAGAACTCCTAGAAAAAACATTTCTTCAAAAAATCTCAATACAAGATTATTGAAAGTAAAATTAACGGTGTTTTCTGTTTGCAAGAGCCTGCATGTCGTCTGATTTATCATAAATTTGAAAAAGTATGCCAGTCCATAATATTGTCGACCGACGAGTCAATTTTTACGTTGCACAACGAAAAATCGAAATTTTGATCTTCTACTCGATGCGTCGAATTTTTTTTCGACTCTTCGACAACCCTAATAATATTTGTGAATATATTTAAAAATCGCATAAGGAAAATTAATTTTTTTATATCGAGTGGGCCCAATAAAGCGCTAACAACTACAGCAGTCTCAAAAAGTATTAGCAATATTTTTTACGTCACAAAAACATTTTTTGCCTCAAGCCATATTTCGTACGCGATTTTTTTTATGAAAATGATAATTTTATAGGAAATACGATCTCTATCTATATTAATCTCTAACTGAAAATGTGACTACCGACCATAATGTAGTTTAGCATGACCATCTCCACAAACAGCACAAGTAGCTTCACTAGAAGGGGGAGATGAAATAGGAGGGCTGGTGGTCGAAGGCACACTCGACCCCACAATATGCATGACTGGCTTTTCTCGGATGTGGTAGGAAATGGGTGTGCCACTGCTAGAAGAACTGCTGGAACTGGCAGATGGGTTGCTGGATGGCATCCTGCAAACCACAACAATATTTTTTTTTCAGAAGGTTGGAATTTAAAATGATTGTTCAGCCAGCAGCAGTAAATCAATGGGAATTGATTGTAAACAAACTGTTAGGAAAAAAGAAGAGAAAATGGTTACTCTTTTTCATTTGCCTACCTATCCATCATCAACCACAAGCACGTTTTATGAGAGTGAAAAAGTTGTTAAATTTTTACTTGCATTACAAATACAAAACAGTAAATTATTGTTACTTGTTTAAATAAGAGTAAATATGAGGCTTAAAAAGTTAGTTGAATAGGATATATACCAGGCTGTACCGGATATGAAAAAATATCGGTTCGGATATCGGATGTCAAAAAGTGCTAGATATCGGTTATCGCATATTTTTAGAAAAAAATAATTTGAAAAAAATTCAAATTTACCTAAAATTTGCCATTTTTTGGATATCTGATACCGGATATCCGGTGCAGACCTGCTGTATACCTAAAGTCAACAGTATTGCAAAAAACAAGGTCTAAATGTTTGGTGATTTTCTGGTAATGACTCATGTAAAAAATTAATCTCCTAAACCTCACAATTTAAAAAATTGAATAAAAAGAAACTTTCAATTTATTTTGTAATCAAAAACTTATAGTTAATTAATTAAAAAAATACATTTTGGCTTTTGAAAACAAAGACACGAGGTAGTAGTTTTGCGGAAGATTTGAAGTGAAATCGATAAACCGGGTGACTATCTACTTTTTATTAACAGCAAAGACATTGGAACAGAGCAAGAAGGCTGGGAAAATCAGAAAGATAAAAAGTAATGAATCTAATTAACAAAAAATTGATAATGAATGGAAAGAAAAAATAGATCACACTTGCACAACACAAATGAGGTAAGCAGCAAATTTGATTAAAAAAAATTATAGTTAAGGATGCATGTAAAGATATTCTTGTTCCTACATTTTTATAGACTTTTTTATCAAAAAATTTGTGGCTAGTAAGGTTGATATAAGTTGTAAATTTAAAAGTACTGATTAAAAAAGTATTGAAATATTTTTCTTGTGGTTTTAAATTTGATATTAAATTTTAAAATTTTCGTCAATATTATTTCACAGTCAAACCTCTTTCAATGGCCCCACCTCAAGTTCGTTCCTGCCTAGCGTCCGACATTTTTGCCTTTATTTCGGTCTTTTATTTATTATTTTTAGACAGTGTGGTCCTAAATTTAAATTTTTGCGGTTGTTTCTTTAAAGAAACCTCTAAACATTTGGGAGAATTGGGGAGTTGGGAAAATGAGTCGGAAAAAAAAGTTGGTAAAAGTTTGACCAAAAAATTAGATACCGTGTATGCTCTATTAATCCCCTGCGAGGGGGTTATTTTTCAACCCCTGAAAAATCTTGAAATTGTAAATCAGAAAGGAACGTAACTCTGAAATCCTAGTCAAATAATTGAGGGGGGGAGGGGTATTAGAGCATATACGGTACATTGAATTCGATACCGAAAATTACATACTATATATTTTTTCCAAAAAATTAAATCCACAAACAATTAAAAATAGATACAGATAAAAAAACAGGTAAAGAGTAAGGGACACAGAGAACCCTTGATGGACTATACTAGCAACAAGAAGCAATAAAGAAGGGAGGGGGAGTTTCCCTAACGTAACCCGCCTATCCTTTATGATTGGGGCAGTGGTAATAATAGTAGTAACAGCATCATCACGCTTATCCTACATGCACACACACACCTAACCCACCCAATACAAAGGGAGGCAACACAGAACTTTCCACTGATAGTTCTCGAGTGCTCCATTCAATTGGTAACAACGGGAATTGATTTGAAGGGGTAGGGCAGAGGATGTCATCAAAAAGAAAAATTGGATAAACAAACAAGTAAATAATTTCAAAGCAATGCTAACAATCTTGTCTGCTTAATAAAGTTGGTGGGTGAGCTGACTTATTTTGTGTCAGCTTATTTTAGTGTTGTCAAATATCCGAGGAATTCGATTTTTTAATAAATTTTTTATCGAAGATACACAGCTACTTGTGGAACTGGACCATGATTTATAAGCTTAAAAAGCCAAAGACAAAACTAATTTCACAAAGTTTCCCTTTCCATAAAAACAGACCACTGGTCACATTCACTGGTGTTTATCAAAGTCGACTTTTTGAACTTTACTTGTGATCAGATATGTTTTTTTCTAGAATTATTTTTTGTATTTTTTACACAAACCAATAGCTCAGGATATAAGCTGTCATGTACACCAAAAATATTTAAAAATATTTATTTCTATAGTTCTCGACCAACCCACAATTTTTGTGCTATCACATACATTTTTGTCAAATAAATTTAAAAAATTTTTAATTTAGAAGAAAGTATGGATCCTGTGCTATTGTTTGGTATAAAAAACATGAAAAATAATTCTAGAAAAATAATTTTTGATCACAAAAGAAGTTCAAAAAAGTCGACCGCATCCAAGACCAAGAATTGTGACCACATCCCTAGAAAAGGTATGAGTGTTGTAGTTACCGTATTTCCTCTGATTGCCGCCCCGGGGAGCTTATTTTTGATAAGAGTCATTTTGAAATTGTTGGGTGAAAATCCAAAATCTAAAATGTGGAATCAGTAGAGCTTACGGGAACTAAGATAACGAAAAAAAAACACGTTCCAAAAAATATAAACTCCGAGACACAATAGCTCAAAGTCGAGGGGGGAGGCACTTTTTAGAGGAAATACGGTAGTTAGCTGTGAGTTACTGAGGCTTTAGGTTTTTGTGGTCAGAGATTACAAAACACACAAAAATGAACAAAGAAGTTAATAGAATTCCCGGATGCTGCAATCGAAAAAATGCGGTAAATCTTCACGACTATTTTTTTATGAAAAATAAAATTTTACCTGTCTTTTGTAGACATCTTGAGGAATTTCAATTGGTGTTGTTGGTGGTTTTGAATAATCATGTGCTGCATTGCCTCTCCTTGACCATTCAATCCAGCAATTTGTTGGTAGAAGCTAGTGCCGGCCTCATCAGCCTCAGCTAACATTTGCCTTAGTAAGTTATTAGATGACTCAAATTCCTCTTCATTGTCCATTTCATCTTCAAAATCAGCTTCATTGTCTAGTTCTTCTTGTTCATAGCTCAAATACTTGGGCACAATACATCATTTGGGTCATTGATGTGTGGGTGAGTTGTACTTGCCGCTGCAGCACTCAGCAAAACTGACTTCTGTTCTTCCCAAAAGTCGTGGTCCATCATGAATATTATGGCAGATAATAAGATAATAAATGTTCACGACAAGCTAGATAGGGCACTTGGAATAAAAAACAATTTATAAAGTCTGTAAGTAGTTTCTCCTTGAGTAATATAGAAAAGTAAATACACCGGGAAACAATTTATCTGAATAAATTTTTCAAAAATGAGACAAATAAATTATTATAAAACATGTAAATGCAACAGACAGTTCTAAAAAATTTCGCGTCCTTAGATGGATCCAAACCAAAACACAATTTGGCACGCTAATCTAGGCCTTCCGAATGATTTGAAAAATTTTCGATTACCGTATTTCCTGTAATAAGGTGGTCGGCCGACTTATTTGTTGAACGCCTAAAACTCGGAAAAAAAAATTGAGGTCGATCTTGATGTTTTCGGGTGAAAATTCAAAATTTCGTGGGAGTTGAAGAAAAGCAATAAACAGCTTTGCAAGATATTTGCTCTGGGGTGAGGTATAGGTTCTCAAAGTCGAGTAGGCCGCTTTATTAGAGGATATTTAAAGGACCATAGCCGTCGCCGACAATGAGAATTTGAATGCGCGCCGGACACCACTTTTAATGCCAAAATATTCAGTAGTATTTTTTAGTAAACTAATAGTCAAATCATCAAAAAAGCAAGCCGGCATTGGGAATCCACCCACTAGCAATTAGGACTGGTTGACGCTCTTTACCACTGCACTAACAAGTGATTTGTTTAATCTGAGTACCTTCATTTCAAAATGAATAACAAATAAAAAAGTGTCCCGCGCGCATTCAAACGTGTGAAATTCTCGTTGTCGGCAATGGCTATGGTTCTTTAACAAAATTTTCACGTTACAGTTAATTGTGTCTTATTAGATAAGAAAGTGGGCTAAATGCTAGATAATGTCCGATTATGGGCATGACACATTAGAGAGGGTCAACTGTGTATCGCACTAAAATTTTTTCGAAACCTTAAACTTACAGAACTAAAAACATTGTTTTATGTTTGAGCTCAAAAAATTTAAAAGCAATGAAATTACATCAAATTTTTAGTCGAGTCTAAAAATATTTTTATGTTTGAGGTCCGCAAAAAATTTGGTTTATGATTCCGCAGAGGTTTAACCATTCCGAAATTTTCAGCCTCTTGCAACTTATCATTATTCTGGAAATCCAATTTGTTTTTTGTTTCATGCTTGCAAAACACTGTTGATTTTTAAACCTTTATATTTTTTCTGTCAGAAATAAAAAGCATGACCTATTTGGTTTGATTGGACCGAAAAGCGAGGGAGGAAACTTTTTTTTATCAGAAATTCGAATCTGCTACTATTTGCTGATGATGCGCAAATAGAAGAGCCAAAAACTTGTCTAAGGAATCAAGTAAACAAGAAACCCTTCCACACAACAAAATATGTGTGAACAAAAGCAGAAAAATCTAAAGCACGTGATATGGATGCATGCGTAAAAGTAGACTTTTGTATGAAATTTTAAAATTTTCTTGAAAAATATAGACCAATATTAGGTTGTCCGGAAAGTCCATGGGGTTATTTTTAAAAGAGATTTTTGTGGCATTGTGTTTTTTCTAAAAAAAATTTATACCGTTTTTTAAAAGTTGATTTCAGCTACAAAATAAGTGGTTAACTTTTGAAATATGGTCATCAAAGTTATAGAAAAAATACAATGCCACAAAAATTTTGTGTGAAAATAACCGCACGGACTTGCCGGACGAAATAATATTGTATTCTTCTACCAGAATACTTAATTTAGCTGCCGAAATTTTCAGTTTCTGCTGCCAAAACAAACCTGCTGCCCTAAAATATGAATTTGGCTGCCTAAATATGAATTAGTGACGATTAATTTGGCAACCAAAATTAATATTTTGGCAGCATTATTGACATTTTCGGCATCGAAATTCAGATTTTTGGCAGTAGATCTGTTTTGACAGCATAATTAAATACCACCCAAAATTTGTTTCTAGTATAGCAAAAGCTCAGTAGATAAATATAGTTAAAAGATAATTCGGTAAGAAAATGGCAGTGAGTCACATATGTATTTATGTGTCAATGTATAAATAAATATTTTAGTATTTTGTTTGTTTGTTGATAGTCTAATAGATAGCTAGCACAGCTACTGCTAATATTTCTCAAAAAAGGATCTTGTTGTAAATAAAGAACAGTCAGCAAAAATGCCTCAAAGTCCATTGAAAGCTATTTGGATAGATTTGTTAATCAGTCTTAACAAAAAATTATGTCATAATTGAAATTGCATAAAATAATATGGCTGCAAAAGTCATAACCAGAGAACAAGAAACAAAACAAAAGAATCTACGTCAGTGCTCTCTTCCCTGAGATCAATTTGGTGAACAAGACAATTGACCGCTCACACACCACAAATCAACAAGTGGATATCAAAAGATTATCCACTTCAAATTTAAATAAATAATGATGATGCAACAAAAGTGCCAAACATGTCCTATGTCCTTGCATCATTTCAGTCCGCTTTATTTGACTTGATCTAATCATTTTTGATGAAAATCATACTTAGACATAATTTCCGCTATCACTTGGTATAATAATTGTTTCATAAAAATTGATCATTTTTACATGGTATTGCCCCAGCTACAGTCAAAGCTCGTTTAATCTCCAACCACTCGAGTTCGTTCCTGCCTAGGGTCCGACACTTATTCAACCCACTTTTGAAAGGCTTTGACAAATTGGATTTGCAAGTTTAATCCGAAAAATAGCAAGGATTCCAATTTTGCCGGTGGCTTTACCAAAATTCTCAAACGACCCTTTAAAAATGTTTGACAAAATTGTAATTTTTGTGATTTATCTCACATTTTCCAAAACATTTCAAAAAGTGTGTAAAAACAAGTGTCGGACCTTGGGCGAGAACACATTTGAAGGGAAGAAATTCTAAACGCGGTGTGACTGTGTATCCCAAGCAGATACTTCATATTTATGTTTTACTGTAGCATAAAAGCTAAATTTTTAAATGAGTATTAATTCAATCGAGTTAAACCGGTTATTTACAAGAAAATACCCGATTAATTGGATGGATTGACGTTAATAAAGTATAAGGTTTATTTTAAACTTTTTATTAGCTTTAAAATTAAAAAGAGTAGAAAAATTAATTGCATTAAATTTAATTTTGGCGTACTTGGAAATAATTTCCGCAAAGACGTTTTGTCATTAAGCAACTAAATTAGTGATAATGACTGATAAAAACACTTTTTATAATATGTCATTTATAAGACGGGAGTGGCTGAACAAAACAACACAACATTTGAGCAATAATTTCTGATTTAGAATAATCTTGGCAATGTTTTACAAAAAGGAAATACGTTTTGAAAGGTTTTTATTTTGTAAAAGAATAAGGAAAATGTCATATTTAAATGTTTTGTGGTTTTCAAGACATGAAAGTTATTTCATGGATAAAAAGACGTCATAGTTTCTAGTTTATAGGGAAAATTATCAGTTCGACTAGAAATTATTAAGAGCTTAATTGGCTAATTTAAATGATTTTTTGTCAGAAAAAAGTTTAAAATCAATTTTTATATGAAAAATGATAGGATTATTTTTTGGGTCTAATTTTTTTCATGAATGTCACGTAAAACAGGTAAGTTGATCAAAAGCTGTCATCGAACATTCCCGCAAAAAAATTAAGAATACATTAAGTAACACATTAAAAATACATTAAGTATTTGTAAAGAAATAAGTGTCTATCGAAAGTAAAAATGCCTATATTTTGGCGCTACTCGGATTTACCCCGTAGCAGCGACAAAATCAGCTACTTGGGAATACCCCCTCCAATAATTTTCAGGCTTAGCAATTAAGCTTAGGCTTAGGACCCTAGGAATCAAACTCAGGGACAACCCACCCTAATTTTAGATTTAAAAAAAAAAGGTATGGTTTCAGGGGTGCCTGAAAAATTATTGGGTGTGGTAGCGTCTATATTTTTTAAGTAGTGAAATCTATTTTGTTAATAATTATGAACTATTGTCCCTGCCATTAAAAACTTATGAAATACCCATAAACACTTATAGCTTGCGCACTATTTATTGAGGGTGACGACTGGACCGGAATTCGGTTGAAATCTGATTTCGTATTCTGTTTTTTTCTCAGAAATCCGATCCGAAGCTCAAAATTAAAAATAAGGTCAGTTCAGAGCAGAAAAATCCGGAAATTTATAAAAATCTAAATATGCTTGTTTTGTAAAAGTTTTTCAACTCAATTAAATATAGTCAAAAAAAGTTAATGAACAATATAAACAGCAATTAATCAAATAAAGTTGGCTATCAATAAAAAACCTGATAGCTTAATTTGAAGCATTTTTTTCAAAACGTACAATAAAAGTTCAAATGTGAAGAATATAACTTTTTGTTGAGACAGGTAGGATTGTTTACAAGCAAAAAAAGCTTTATGTTCAAGATGAAGACTTACTCACTTTTCAGGGAAAAAGTCCAAGTGTTTCTAGTCTTGGTTGCCTCACAAGTGGCTCACTTTGAACACGCAAAACTTACACACTCACACTCCTACTACACACTCACATGTACTCAACAAATAGTTTGGGTATCCAGGTCTTCAACTTCCAACCTAGTTCAATCATTCCAAATAATTTTTGTGAAAAGCACTTACCTAAGATATTTTTGAGCCAGTGCAATTTGTAAAATAGCTTGAATCCGGTTATTTCAAGGGCTTTTATACTGTTGTCCGAAAACGGGAAAGGTTGAAACTTTAATTTGCCACCTATTGGTCTCCTCATTTTTGTAACATTTTCGATATTTTGGCAAAGTGATTTTGTGTATTTTATGCCAGTTTCTAGCAATTTGTTTTAGCCAAAGACATCAAACAGACTTCTAGATGCGCAAACAAAAAAAGTAAAAAAATTTTCGCAAAAGATTGTGGAAACAGAATTTAGAAAATTCAAAAGATGTGGTCAAAATAAGAAAGCATATATCGTATTCTCACTAATAGAGCAGTAGCCTCTCGTTTAAAATCATGTTCTTGGCATCGAGTTTTCGACCCACTTTTTGAAGACTGCTCTCAGGCAACTTACCACCCATTATGTAGTCAGTGAAATGCGCTAAAAATTGAGTAGTAGCTTGTCTAAGAACAGTCATAAAAATAGGTAAAAACACAACGCCAAAAACACGATTTTGAATTAGGGGATGCCGCTCTTCTAGAGGAAATACGGTACTGAAATAGCTTTTTTACACAAGAAATCTTAGCTGTGACCTGGAGGAACTTCAATGACAATTTTTTTCTGCGTATTATTCTAGAGCCTTCCCAAGTTTTTGGAAAATCTGGCTCCCAGCTCTGGAGGTCCACAAAACGTGGAACAAGGGTCACTCAAAGTTCTAAAACACCTCCATACCTATCATGGTTTTTCATAGCTGACCCTTAGGCCATGGGTCATTCCTCAAATTTTTATTGAGTTTCAGAGGTGGGGAGTTAATTTCACATGTGACTCGGGCACGCTCTATAAAAATACGCGCATAAAAAAATTTATCGAAAAAAACCTAGGTCACAGTCAGGGTTCTTCCCTTGTAAGCTAATGTGCAATTTTTATGGAGAAAAGAGCACTTTCAGTATGCCTCAACATTTTACATCAGAGCCATACGAATTAGCTTTTGAAAGTTGAAAATCAGAAACTTTTTTCCAGTCAATATTTAATGAAAAGCATTCAGATGCCTTTTTACCCATTTTCCAACCATAAGTGCATTTTTAAAACATGAAAAACTCGAAAGTTTACAATAGGAATAAAAGAGAAATGGAGGCGATACAACTTTGTGGTGGTTGTACACATTGTGCCCATCTACAGCTTTCTCCACAACTCATAAACGCAAATATAATGGTGTTGTTTTGCAGAGGGCTGATACAAACACACGCATAACCATAATCCGATTTCCTGAGCCCCCCTCCATCACTATTGGTAGTAGTAGCACCATAAAATTTATTCTATCCCTACAAAATATTCAATTTTTAGTGGCTGATTGGAAGCTTTGATCAGTAACACAAACTAACCAATCCAAAAAATGTGTTTGACGCAAGAAGAAAAGGTGACAATAGTTGCTAAACTAGAAAAAAAACAATAATTTTTTTTTGCAAATTGGAAAGACAAAAAATTCATTGAAGAAAAGGTGGCATTTAATAAAACAACTTTTCTAGTTTTTTTTGTCAAACCTACAGTTAGTTATTATAATTAAAAATTAAAAGTTTTCGTCATTTAAAAAACAAAACCTCGATACAACGACACCCTTTTTTGAAAACAGATGGCGGGAACGAACTTTTGGGGATGGCGTTATATCGAGGTTTATTTCATAGTTTTAAGCAATAGTTCAAAGGTAATCTCACAAACGCTACTTCACTTAAAAAATATTGTTGTCTAAATATCAGAGTGCCAGAAACAAGTTGTTGGATCTCAACAATCTAGGTAGTAAAGAACACTCATCTAATAAAGTAATAAACAGTTAGATTTCAAAATGTTGCTGACATGTGCATTGTTAAAAGAGCAAGACACTGATTGCAAATACCTTTCCCCTCAACTATTGTTCTGTAATAGTGTGTGCGTCAAAAGCTATTAAAAAGTGGCCACAAAATTTTAATTGGAACAAGACGATAAAAAAGCGTGATAACTCAAAGCTACAACTAAATCGATTGTAAAAATAGTAGGTGTGCGTGCATGAAACGGCTACTGATTGCTTATCAAATAAGCGTATTTTTTATTTTAAATGTCTGCATTTGTAAATGTAGAAAAAATAAAATACGAAAAGAAAAATTAAAAAGCCATGCTGCTTTCACACTTTTATGAAATATTTTTTTTTAAAAAATGCCAAGCTTTCAAGAAAGTAGATTCGGTTTTTTGTGAACACAGCAAAATTAAAACAACTATTAAAAATAATATGTGATGAAATTTAAAAAGAAATTTTCTAATTAAAATGTATAAAATTTTTTGGAACACAATTTTTTGTGACACCACTCTTAACTATACTACAGTCTGTACTTCTGCTGTTCAGGGATCCCTTCAAAAAATTTTTTGAAGAATGACCCAAGCCACGTTTTAGACTACTTTTTTTTCTGAATAACACGATACAAGAAACATGTCTCAATAGTTTCTAATTTAAAGATTTAAGCTCTTCTTTTAAAAAATTGACTGCAACACCTCAAATTTAGATAGTATTTTCAAGGTAAATTAGGGTCACTTTTCTTTGATTTATCAATTAACGCTTGGGCAAGGGTAGGCCCGCGCATGGTTGGACGGACTCATAAATATTTTTCGAAATTTAAAAACTCAGAAAAACACCTTTGATTTATATATTGAGTTACATACCCTTGCGTAAATCTAAATGTGATAAATAACCAAAAAAAATACCCTAGAATGCCATCTAATTTTGACAAAAAAAATTTCAAAGAATCAAATAAAATTTCAAATAATAATTTTTTTAATTGTAAATTTTGGAATAAAAACTATTCAGAAATGTTTTTTTTCGTATTAAGCAGAAAAAAGTAGTCTAGGCTGTAGTTTGGGGTGACTTTTTAATAATTTCTGAGGGGTCCCTAAACAGCATAAGCACACTATAGTCAACCCCAGATTTAACTCCTCTCTCCCATTTGGACCGACCCTAGTTAAATCGAATAGGCACTTATATCGAGGGTATAGTTACTTATATTTTTTGTAATTGCAGTCAAATCGAGCCTACAGAAGTGGCCATTAAATCGAGTGTGATATCAAATATATAAAAAATATGAATGAAAACAAATTATTTAAGTGTAAACATCAAACTTGATAAACCTTTATAAAAAAGAATTTTCTTGTCTCAATTAACCACTAGAACTGGACACAATCTTTAAAGTTTAGCAGCATCCTTTTTTACATAACACGTGTGTATGGCATTTTGCCGAATTGGGTTGTGTGCAGGGAGAAAAAGAGTTTCTAGTGCAAGTGCAAAAAAGCTCCTGGTTTTTAAAGGAGTAGTTGCATCAATTATTGACAACCGTCTTTCTCTCTGTCCTAGGCTCTTTTCTTTTTTGTCCCAGCTGGGCGAAACTTTTTAATAGTCGAATTTATAAAATTTGTTTTTTGTGTAATAAAAAGGATCTGTAAAAATCGGCCAAAAAGCACGTACAGTCCACTCTCGATTTAAGGACAGAAGTTTGTTCCCACCTATTTACCCCGATTTTTTAAATTTTTTTGCCAGTTCTGTTTTGACAGTCTGGTCCCAAATGTTGCAAGGATTACGACTTTGCCAATCGTTTTTCATAAATTCAAAATTTTTCCTCTTGAAGAAACAAAAACTCGATTTAAGGACATGAATTTTTGAAAAACCCTGTCCTTAAATCGACTTATTCATTTTTTAGAAGAAAAAATTTTAAATTTCCGAAAAACGATTGGCAAAATCGGAATGCTTGTAATATTTGGGACCTGACTGTCAAAACAGAAAGAATTTTAAAAATCAGGACCCACGGTGGGAAAAAACTTTGGCCGGTCACCTGAGTGTCCTTAAATCGAGAGTGGACTGTACTTAACACCATGTTCTTTCTAGTGGCTCCGCTGTTAGGAACTTAACTGAGAAACGAAAAATCTCGAGATTGACCCGAAAATTTTCTGATTTTTGACGGGTGGAAAATCACTGCACAAGACAGCTATTAGAGGAAATACGGTAGACCTTTTAAACATATACCCTGAAACTGATCAACTTTGCAAAAGTATTGTGCAATAGCATCCGATTATAAATCCTGAATTTTCATTGTGTTCTGTATTATTGCTAATGTTGACGACAGTGGGGAGGACACACGCGGAATATTAAATATGGGGATTAAATGCGAGAGTCTCTTTTTCACTCATCTCTACTGCTTGTGCTATTGTTGTAACTAACCACCCCTGCTATGGACACAATTTAAAAATTTGTCTGCTCTAACTACAAAAATGTCATCAAGAGAGTCTGTGAAGAGATAAACAGCTCGACAAAAAACAAGTTTTTCAAAAGAAAAGTTTTAAATTGGCTCATATAACTTTGTCAAAAGAGACTTGCGACTTTCGGGTATTTCACAGTTTTGAGCAAATTTTTTTAAAGGAATTTACGGATAAACCACTAAGGCTGTGAGGAAAAACTGTGGCAGTGAAAATGGAGGACTTAAAATTATTGTCACTTTTTGGGATCAAACTTGAATTTTAAACCGCGCAGTTAAGTGCGAGAAGAATTTTTTGTCTCTACATGGCAATATGAT
The DNA here is from genome assembly GCA_004194705.1 of Ditylenchus dipsaci. Taxonomy (NCBI): domain Eukaryota; kingdom Metazoa; phylum Nematoda; class Chromadorea; order Rhabditida; family Anguinidae; genus Ditylenchus; species Ditylenchus dipsaci. The sequence goes on along the minus strand of SADC01000003.1, from coordinate 63,145 downwards.
ACTTTTTTGCCTTTTTAGGTTGTGATTGGGCACTGTATAGGCTAACGTATGTTAGGACATTCTTCAGAATGGTTGTCGACTTTTTTTACTTCGTGAAACATGTTTGTGTCCGTTCTGACTTAGGCTGCACCTAAGCACAAACCGAAAAAAGCAACATAGTCAGTCCGACGCGAAAAAAGTATTGTTGTTGTATTGAGTCGTATACCAGAAAGATAAAAAATTAAAAAAACGGCCGATACACGAAAAATTTAGGGCCAAATTTAGTGTCAAACGAATTCTCATCATCTACCTTATAACTTGAAAATTATCCAATAATTAAAAAAATTATAGAGAATACCGTAAAACCTCTAATAGTGGTTCAAAATCGTGTTTGTGGGAACGCTTTTTCGTCCCACTCTTTGAGAACTGCTTTAATGCAAGTTATCACCTACTTTAAGAGAGCGCATCACCTATTTTGAGATGATTTTAAGGTAGTTAAAAAATCGTTCTGAATCCTGCAAAAATATTTAAAAAAACTCTTTGAGAAAAATATTAAAAATAAATTGAAAACTAAATTTATACATATTTGATTGAATTTGTTTTCGAAAACTTAACTGTCTAGTAAGCCAAACGTTAGAAAACAAGTTTTTTTTATCGTTTTAGCGTATAAAAATTACTTAGGAGACTTAAAAACACTATTCACAGCTAAAAATAACAAGCACCCCCCCCCCCCCCGAAGTGCAGAAATGCAAATTAATTTTTCAAATTATAATTTATTGTAATGCAGTATGTACGTCATTTATAGGTTTGCTTATTGCTGTTCAAAGAAAAATCTGTGAAAAAAATGTTTGTTTTCTTGTGCGTGTCGTTATATAAAAGTTTGACTGTATTTTATTTAGTTAATTTTAAAATTATAATTTATTGTCGTGCAGTATGTGCGTCATCTAGAGGTTTGCTTACTGTTCGAATAAAAGTGTGTTGCAGAATTTTTCCATGAGTTTTTTTTCTTTTCTCGATTCTGATATAACCAGTTCAGGCTTTTGCAAACAGTAGTTGAATGATTGGTTGTGCGGAGTACACTAAAGAATGCTGTAAAATGGGAGTTCCCTGTTTATGAGTTTCGGAAAACCCCAGGAAATGCAAAATAGAGTAATTAATCTTGCACGAGTTTATTTTACTGCAATGATGCAAGCAGGCCCAGACGAGGGGGTGTGCAACAGGCCACGCGTCTACAATGCAATCCAATCAATCAAAGTTTAACAAAACCACTATTGACACACAATATTGGTAAAAACAAAATTTGCTCAAAAATACTTGTCTTTTTCAACAGGGAATGGCCAATAATTTTGATACTTCTAATTGTTGATTTTTACAACATAAAAAATTAAATCGCATTAGACAGGTTCTGCTGATCTTGAAAAGTTAAGTTAATAATTTAAAAACACTAAAAATAAATAAAAGGGATAATTGGTTCCGCAAAACATCGATTAAAATTGCATCGAAATTTTGGCAATGCAGAACTAGAAATAACATGATATAGGAAGTGAAAGTGCTCATCGAATCGGGTGCTCTCTAACAGAATTCTGCTTGTCAAATAGACAATTATTTCTGTTTTCAAAAGTCATGACTAGTGAGGCTCGGGTGTGCATATCACAACAAAGTCTCTAAAGACTCGGTCAAATTCATTTTTGGGTTGCGTTAGAGCTGATATGAATAGACAAAAAAAAATTAAGAGCTTGGTTTGAGAGAGAGAAAAAATTCGTAAACTAGTAGCGGGGCAGATGGCCTTCTGCGATGAGCTTCTTTCGGTAAAGACAGTTTAAAGTCAGACCTTACGTTGCGTTGATTCCCATACCGATGCTGGATGATCATTTGAAACGAGCATACTTTTTAAAAAAAAATTGCCGTAAAAATTCAGTTATACCCATTTTAAATTTCCCACTCAATTCTCTATTTCTGCCAGGAAAACCTTTGATTTTAACACCAGATTGCACCATCTACACGCAGTTGGGGCTGAGCGGCTGAATAAGTTAGGGCTGATGCGCCATCGGCGCAGTGTGCCTTCTAGTATTATCATTAAATGACCGCATTTTACGTGTCGGACATTTAATATTAAATGACCGATTTTATAACCGGTTAAAAAACCGGTTATATAACCATCACCCAACCCTAGTTTCGCTTAAACAAATAAACATTTGAACTGTCAAAAAATTGTTTAAATATGTGTTGTCTAGAACGGAATTCGAAATATCACAGTGACTTAAGAATTGAAAAAGCAGTTTCACTTTCAAATTAACCACGTTGAACAAGAATCCAGTAACAGAATTAAGGGTTCCCTTCTCTTGTCAGACCAGTCAATTATTTTTGTCTTTGACCACTTTCAGGACACTTTGAAGCCTGGATAAAATATATTGTGATGAACACCTAGGTTGACCTATCATTTTCGTATGTAAAATTGACTGTACAGGGTGATTCACAAAAACTGGTGCAATTTTCAAATTCGTTTTTTGATCCAGTTGTGCTTTTCATCCATATTTTTCAAAAAGGTTTAAACTGTTTCATATACTAAAATGTAGGTGAGAGTCTTGGCTGCATTTGGTATATAATATGGATGTGCGCCGTTTGTAAAATCGAAGACAGAATTAAAGAAAAAACAATTTGAAAATTGCACCAGTTTTTGTGACTCACCCTGTATTGTTGTTATTACTATTTTATTAAAATTTATTATGTACAGACAGCGAACAAATACCAGCAAATACAGCGACCATCAAATATCTTTGGTAAGGAATCTGCGAATCTGTTCTTTGGCTTTTTCCTGAACCCAGTTGAACTTCCTCCTCACATACTTGAAGTGAATCCTCAAATGTTCTGGCCATTGTATCAACAAATTTTCCACTTGGTTTAGCTCGTCCATGGTTCGAACTGAGTGGATGAATATTCTAAAATGCTGAGCTTATATTTTTTGATACTCTCGGTTTAAACACAAAAAAGATTACCTAGCGATTCGATCTGACTGACCACTATTCACAGCAAACAACAATTGGCGTTCATTGATGGAAAGGTTGGCTATGCCTCTCCAGAATATTTCACGAAACTTTCGGTTGTATTGCAGAGAGTAGCTACTCTGAATAAAAAACGAAATTGAGAAAAAAAGTTGTTCGGGTGTGGGCCTGAGTGTCGCCCTGAGTGCGGACCTAAGCATTTTTACGCCACTTTTTTTAACAGATGTTGCTTATCAATATCCCATTTTGAAGCCCTGATTCTCAGCTACAAAATGGTACCAACAAAAAATGTTAATGAAGAAGAGAAAAAATACATCTCTTTGCGCATCAAAAGCACGTCGAATAGGCTTTAGAGTATCTAGTGAGTGTCATAAACATAAATTTTTCTTGATCTCCCTTGTGGTTTGGGTTCTGGTAAGTCGATGGCTCCTGTTAAAATGTTATACGATACTTGTGGCCCGGAAACTTTGGGCCGACACATGCGGCCCAACACTTAAAAGGTCCAGGAAAGCAATTTAAAAATGGTTGAGGGGTTGTACTGGGAGGGTAAAGCAATAGTGCAGGGGCTACGTATTAAGTAACTTATTTGGCTGCTTCGCCATGTTTTTCAACATAGGGCTTGGCAAAAAGAGTCTCTATATGCATTTTATGATCAAGTGTACTTCTCGGAATCTTGTCTAAGGTAACTGAGTGCGCGCATCTCTAACTCTCAAGCACCTGCGCCCCGAAGGGGGCTTGGGGCTTGGAGTTGAGATGCGCACACCCACATACCTTAGACAAAAATCACTCGACAGTGACTCTGGATGCATGAAAGAACATGCATACCAGAGTTATTTATGCGGTAGGCCCCAGTATTCAAAACTTTGTTCAACATCTTTGTTTTCTGCCCCAAAAGCATTTTCCCTCCTGTTACAAGACCGAGCCAAAGGCCTAGCCATCCATTAATTCAGCCTAGCACTCAAAAAGTGCTTGGCTCAGGTGAAAAGCCAACAAATCGAATCGAAAATTTCATCAAATTTCGGGTCGCAAGTGTCGGGTCGCAAGAGTCGGCCGCAAGTGTCTTGCCGCAAGTGTCGGCCGCAAGTTTCCGAGCCGCAAGTGTCGTTTCACCTGTTTAAGTTTTAAAATGAGAAGAGACGGTTTATTATTATCACGGTTCCCATAAGCAATTAGGGTCAAATAAACTTATTTTATAGCTACTTACCTTCAAAACAGAAGAGTAAATGGCCGCATTCATAGTTTTGATGATTTGTTGGACTGCTATCTTGATTAGTGTCTCATCTCTCACACAAGTAGCTAGCTGTATTGTAACCGACCATGTTGTAGATTTCTGTTTCAGAAGTCTGTAAATACTCGAAGGCAATATATTTTTATATTTTTTCACAAAAATGCTAACCCATTAATAGGGCTATCTCAGACGGTCCGGCCTGAGTGAACAGAAAGTGGCAAATGGCTGTGATTTGCTGATGGTGTTCAGCATCCAGAGCAGTTGGAAAAGCTAACCATCTCGATACTTGCTGGTTTTGAGCACAAGTGCCAAGATTAGCCAGACATCGTAGTTGGTAGAGCTTAGCTAGTCTGAATTCCATGTAATTAAGATTTACAATAGAAACAAGGTCAATAAATAATTCACCTCAATGGACTGAGTAACCAAAGTGCAGCCAGCTGGGGGTCGCCTAGGGTGGCTTCCATCATTCGATCCATTTGTTGAATGACAGGCACAAAATTAACCTAGAACGTTACATTTGAGTACTGATTTTGGTTAGAATTGTTTAAAAAACAGCGTGGATCCACTTTTTTTTAAACAATTCAAAGGTTCAAACCATAAAAATATTACCAACATGGCTCCCACAACAGATGTGCCACTGAACAGGTCAACCAAATTATGAATAGCGTCCAACCCTATAATGAGTTTTTCACGTTCAAGTTTCAGTTTTCAAAATAGTAAATACCTGTTAGCAAAACACTTAATTCTGTTTCTTTTGACAGATAACTAAATGAAAAATATTGGGATGGATGCTTGAAGGTGAAATAACCTGAGTAAGTGAATGTAATGATGAGGCACACCAGACTGTTTAAGGTAAGTTTCGGCATCAACCAGCAATTGAATCCTAGACATCATTGGAATTTCAAGATGATTAGAGTGCATCTGAAAATAACCATAAACCGGGTCTTCTATTATTTCTTATTTTATTTTTTAAACTTAAAAAGCCCCAAATTGAAAAACTCAAACAAAATTTTAAGATTGGAATTTTAGTATCACTTTTCAAGAATCAGAGGGAGGGGTGGCCAACCAAAGAAGTATCGATTTCGGGTCAAATTTCGATTTTACTGCACTATTCAGGACAAAGGAGGGAGGGCTTTGGAGTGTCCAGGTGCCGTAAATATGAGATTCGGCTGTTACTAATTCAAATATATTACCTACCTGTTTTATAAGCATTTTCCAATTATCCATATCATAGTTGATCTAAAGCCCACGTACTAGCTATTTTTTTCGAAAAAACTCGCTATAAAAACTATAAAAAACCTACCTTATACGGATAGACCCAGTGTGGATTTGCAAGGAAATATTGATCAGCAGCTAGTCCCACATCAACAAATCTGACTGTTTCATTCTTTAACCAAAACTGTCTAATTGTTTGCCCTTTGGGAGATCTGGCTGATCCAAAAGCATAGCTGAAAGGTATCCACCATAGAGGGGGTCCCTTCTTGCCATTTGGTTGTGCTCTACTCTGCCTGCTTTTGCTGCTGTCCTCTGGATTATCAAGCCAGATCTGTGAAGAGGTATCTTTTGGCTGTGCACTTACAGTTTTTTGACCAACATGACGAGAGAATAATGGAATTCTATCGGAATCATAAGTCGCCATTTCCTGCCCTTGTAAGTGGTTTCTATAGGCTGCTCCTCGCTGATGAGTTCTGGGATGCTTTTGGTGTTCAGAATTTTCTGAAGATGGTCGATGTTTGGATCCTTTTCTTCTGTTTCTTCCAAACTTATTGTGACCTTTGCCCTGCTTGTGTTGCAACTGGGGAGAATGAGAAGTGTGGAAGTAAGAGTCATTAAATGTTGAACTAACTGTAGTTAGAAACGTATGAGATGGCAATAAAGTGGTCGAGTTCAAATAGAAGAGATCAGCTTGTGAAGATAGCATTTCATGGTTTTGTGACTCGCTTTCTTGCTCTGTAACTATTTCTTTATATAAAGACTAAAGATGAGGATTTTCTTTTTAGCGTTGTTGAAATGTTATTTTTTTGGGCCCCGATGTTACGATATCTCCCATCGTTCAACTAAAATGGGCTGACTTATTACTTTTCAATACAACCCTTCGTTTCAGGCTGTACGGAGCTACAAAATTTAGGGACTGCCGTATATTTTGGCTACGGTACTATTGTAATAAACACCGAAAATACCGTGTTTACTCTAAAAAGGCCCATGGAGCCTTATTTTTTAAATAAGAAAATTTGCAGGATGATGTCGAGGTTATTGGGTGCTTGACCAAAATCACAAAATAAGAACCTGTAGAGCTCGTGGGAGGCTATAAAAATAAGACCCCACAGATTTTCAAAAACATTGAGTTCTAGCTGAGATATAGGTCCTCAAAAAGTAAGGTGAGGCCTTATCAGAGCGTGTGGCCTTTTTAGAGAAAACACGGTCAGTACAAATGAAAACTCAACCTTTAGAAGTTGAATCAGTGAAGTTGTCCCAAGTGATATAGCTTTTCAACTGATATTCTACCGATTCTTTGCCATTTAGCTGCACACTAGCCCTTTTCCTTTGCTGATGTTTTCTTTTATCGTCTCCTTTTCTTTTAGCTGGAATCTTTTGGTCAAACCATCTATCACCGCTTGACTTTCAGAGCTTTCCTCGTCACTTAAGTATATAGCATATATATTCTGATTGGATGGTCGTTGGGTCACTCTGATCGACTGGTCATCATAGTTACGACTCACAATTACTTCTGGCAAACCCTCATTGACCAGCCAAGACTGCAAGACATCGTCTAGCTTTTCTTGTTCAGCTCCGTGGTCAGCTCTAGTAGGTAGACAACTCCAAAGACTGCTTCTGTCCACTGACTTGAATGAATATTTCTTAAGGTATCTACAATTTTTCGAAAACCGATAAGTGTGGGTCCTAATGATGGTTCCTAAACACACAAACCTAGTGATTCCAGCACGAAAGTCAAAAGCACCAACTAAGTCCTTGATCATTTTCACAATAACAGCTCCTTTAGTGTACAAGTGCACACCATCAAACATATCATTGATTTGTTGAGCAGTGTTTAGTGGATGCACCAGGGCTATTGGCGAGGTGGAAGTCTGAAAGTTTCTTCATTACTTATAAAGTCTAAATTAACCAACTTATTCAAACAAAAAAAATCGACGATAGCATTTTCCCCGGACAGTTTTCATTTATTTTTCTGTTTTTTAGTTAGTTTGGCACACACCTTGGATTCCATCCGTTGGATACCTTGGATTCCGCTATGAACTACCTTCCGTTTAAGTTCTAGCTTCAATATGCTTGAGAAACAGGACTCCAAAAATTGTATAAAATGCCCAAAAAATAGACCAAATGCCCTTTTGCTCAGCATCACCAGGCTGAATTTTTGACAGTAAATTTTTTAAATGCAAAAGCATTACCTGTTTGTTGAAGAGCTCAATGAGCCTCATGTAGTACTCATATTCAGTTAGATGTGGGTGTTCCTCATTGAGAAAGTCAAACACAAAATAAGTGGCAAATCCCTCACTCATCCATAAGTTCTCCCACTCATTCATAGTCACCAAATTGCCGAACCATTGGTGCACGACCTCATGTGTTATCACTTTCTGAATTTTGTATTGCTCAGAGATCCTATCCACAGCCATATTTTGTTGGTCGTCTTCAGTTGAGGACATTGACAGCAAAATTGTGTTGGAGTGGAATACGATAAGACCCCAGTTTTCCATGCCACCCACAGGAAAATTTGGCACAACTACGAAGTCCATTTTGGCAAGTGGGTATTTCACCTGTAATTTAGTCAATATATAATATATATTTTATTGTCACCATTTACATGGTGTCGCAAGAAATCGGGCCGATTTTATTTTTGGGATGTCGAAACACGGTTTTTCGCGTTTGGTTTCTATTAAACGGAAATTTCATTTGGTATATAACGCCGAAAATACCACTTTTGGTTGGTACTCCCTGTATTTTAGAACTTGCCTATCCAGTGATCTTCGGCAGGTCAAGACCCAAACTACAGACCTAGACCAAAACCAAAAATAATATTTTTGATATCATGTAAAATTATATTTCCGCTCAAGAAAAGCCAAGCGCAAGAAGGTTTGTCGAAATAATGTCAGGAAAAAAATTACGGCCGTTTAAAATCGGCCGAATTCCTGCGCCAGCCTGAAAAACTAAAAACTTACACCAAACTCTTCTTCCACTCTATCAAACATGACGGGCGAGAAGTTGGCAGCAAAATGTATGGCCAAAACTTTATCTGCTTCCACCCAAATAGTCAATGGCAGATTTCTGTTAGTGCGCAGTTCCAGCGGCCTCAAAGGCCTAAATTTAAAAATAACTTTTTTTGTTTTTTCTATGCTAAAACAAAAAGCTAAATTCCTGAAAAGTACATACCGATTGCAAAAGCCAGCAAATAGACTGGCATTTGAGGTGTTTTAGCAATGTGGTTGTGATGACTGACCCCTCAGTTGTAGACCCATTTGGTTGGGTGTTGCTAAGCATGGCCAGGGTGTCAATGCACCCAGTTCCAATCCTTTGTTGGAGGGGTGTTTGACAACTATGTTGAATGTGGTCTTCACTCTTGGCTCATCCCAACTGGGCAGGAAGGTACGTGCAAAACAAGGCTCAAATTTGGTGGTGAATCCTACAATTTTGGTAATGAGGCTGGAGTTGTCCTGAAATTAATAAATTTTTTGAGATCTAAAACTGCGAAAAGGTCAAAAACTTTGTCCAAAAAAGTGGTTTTGATACAATGGACACCACCCTCCAGCTCAGATTGACATATTTTTGTGCGGAATTCCACCTCCAGTGTGTACCTAATAGTTTACTCCTGTTTATAGTTTTTTTAGTAGCCGAATCAAACCCAACCACGTGGCTTTGAGCCTTTCGTTTAGAATAACTCTGACTAGATCCCGCTGAAAATGCCTCTTGACTGACTTCACACTGATAACTTCCCCTAAAATTTGACTCTTTTTAGTCGGGTTTTGTGTGCTCACAATATAAACCTGCTTCTTTGAGACGAATTCTGTGAATAAAAATGTTGGAAGCGGCATGAAAAACAAGCTCGTCATCAGTGGAATTGCCAAATGACTCAAGTGTAATAGATGCGTTGCCTCTAATGTGCTCCTGTGAAGAGAATTCGGTGAAGTCCAGCTGAAAATATGAAGTTAGTTGAATGCCAATCTACAAGGGGTCTGCGATGCAGTTTTACTTTTTTTTTATTGAAAATCAAAAGTTTTTTCACCCGATTTTTTAAACTCGTTTTTGTTTTCTAGGCTTAGGTTCTGGCCACGTGGTGGCCGTATGGTGGAATATTGCCGAGTTATTCGAAAATGGCCGGACATTTGACCAGCCCTACCACTTGTTGATGATGGCAGCTTTTTAACTGTGTAAATTCATGGTAGAGATGACTGTGAGAATGCAGCTATGAATTTGCCCGGCTATATAGCCGATTTCCAAAAATATGTCCCTACCCTTGTGTTTACTAACCTGTAGATCATAGTGTGACGGCATAACATTTCTAGGTAACGGCACCAGTGGCTGCTTATTGGTTGAAGCAACAGCCGATCCATCTGCTTTGCTAGACTTGTAGCTATTTCTATGTATTATTTGTTGCAATTGAGGGGAAACTGATGTTGGAAAGTCATCATCATCTACAGTTGGAGATATATATCAAATATGCTTGGCACTTTCATCTTGTGTTGTTGTCGTTGCTGAAATCACTCAATTTAGCAAATTATTAGTAATCTAAAGACAAACAAAAACTTTAGCAATCAACTCCAGAAGCTGGTCAGTGTTAATAGAAGAATTGTTGTTAATGTTTTTGAAGTCGTAATTAGAGTGAGAATCAGTGCTTGAAGAATTCTGGTTAGTGCCTTTCTTGAAATTATTGCTCATTAAGTTATAGCGCGATGGAGGTGGAACTTTTATGCCATCCACAGAATTTGCGGGCGCTAGTGTTGAAGGGTTAGTAAGGCTGCTGTTAGTGGTCTAAAAGCACTTTTTAGACAATTTAAGTTGATTTGAGAGTATAATTTATTTAAAATTCCGTAGAATGAGTCTGAGCTAAAAATAACCCAAAAAATATCCTACCTTATTTCCATTGCCAAACAAACTATCAGTCAGCGAAGAAGAGGCCCAATGACCAATTAAAAAGGCCAGGAAAACGCCGAATACAAAAATGGCATTAATAAACAAGCAAAGAACACATTTGCCCACACAATCTGACTGCTTTTTCTGCCTCAAGGCTGCTGTGTCTAGGCTCGTACCTGTAAAACAACCATCAAATTATAACATACTACTCAAAACTCACTCAGTCGCTCTTTCTTCGGTCTCAAAGAGCCATTGTTGTGAACAATAACAGCTGGTGGTGGTCTGGGAAAGCCTAATGGCGAGCTATTGCCATTTACTTTTCTGGAAGTGGTTAAACAAGGCTCCAGCTCGTCGCCCACCAACAAACTTGCCCGCTGATGTGCCAAAGAAGTAGAGGCAAATCGTTTGTGGGAGGAACAGGTGGAATGCATGCTAGAACTCATGGCACAGCTGACCAGGGTGGTCGGCTCATTTTGAGTTTCGTAGTCGACGTCAAAGTAGCATTAGAATTAGTTAGAAAATCACATTCTTTTTTCAAGGGTCAGCCACCCAAAAAAAGAAGGGGCTTATTACTTGCCACCAAAAGCCAATTATTTGAGCGTCAAATTAGGGGATTAGAGCAAGGGCACTAGGAGTGGCTTTTAAAAAGTTTGTTGTTGTCCATTTTGGTCATGAGTCTTCTTTCCTTTTTTGGTTGGAAAAAAGGAATTAGTGGTTGTGGGCAAGATAAACTAGCTGCCCCTCAATTAGAGCACATTGTAGTGATCATTGTGGTGGTGAGCCGATTTTTTTCGGGCAGAGAACAGTTTTGTGTGCGAGAGATGAAATGAGTTTGACCAGCTGCTTGGATGATGAGCAGGCAGATTTAATTCTTTTCTGAAATAGTGAGGATGTGTTAAATTAATAGAGAAAGGAGGGAGATAATGACATAAAAAGCATGAAAATGGGATTAGTCATAAGCTTGGGATTGCAAAATTGATTGCGGATCATCCTTTTAGCCTTTTGGCTCTATACTTACATTTTTAGATTAATAAAAGTAACATAGAGAGAGCTTTGGAAAAACGTTTTTTTATCATTAAACCCCGAATCCTCAAGGAGTCACTTTCGAAAAAAGAGTGATGCGTTTTCTGTGGCGCCTTTTTAGGTCTTTTTGAAGACACATACACTGATGTAGATGTTACTAACGCAACTTTTAACTGTGCATATACATCGTACATAGCATAAGACAAAATTGAAAATCGAAAATGGGTCGAATATTACATTAAAAATAAAAATCGCCAAAAAATGACAAGTAAACGAGATATTATGGGCCAAGCTCAAAAGTAAGGAGGAACAGATAAACAGATAAATGGCCTTGAACAGATAAATGGCCATCTCCAAGCATACCTTCCTAATAGAGCCCCACATGAACTTTAGGGGTCTGTGACACAGGGCAGAGCTAAAATTTCGCAAAACTGTTCGGACTCCAATCTTTAAATTTTGGATTTCAAGATGTTAAGATCAATCCAAAATATACCCGATTTTCGGAGTGCTGAAAAATAAAGACCGAGGATCTCTATTAAAGAAAATGAGGTAAGTACGGTATGAAAACGCCTCAGAAAATAAAAATATTCTCAAAATTTTTCTTTTTATGTCACATTAAGCAGAAGCTGCATTACAATATGCTTGTTTAACTAACCAAACAGCCAATAACCAAGTGCTACTATCAAATGCCCATAGACAAACAAACATAACCACCCATAAACACTTGATTTCGGTGAGAATTAGGAAACTCAAAAAAGCCGCCACCACAATTTTCCACTCGATCTTCCTATTGTAGCAAGGGAAGGGTGTAGCTGGCTAGCCTAAGTCGGTAATTAACTACTTCTACCAACTACTTCTACAACAACAATACGAGTCAATCAACTGGACCCCACTTCTAATCATAGGGCGGCTGCAGTCTAAACTTTGGAGATAGGTCACCCAAACTTCCCGAAATAAATGTTCGAGTAAAAATAACACAAACTGTGTATGAATTAAAGAAGCAGATGTATTTTGGCATGTTTTTTCATCCACCAGCAATGTACAGAACAAAAGACCAATGATCCATCATAATTATTATTATCGGGAGAACAATGGCAAAGAACATTGCAAACACAAAATTTAGCTCTCTACCCTTTCTGAATTTTTCAAAAGGACTCAGAGAGCAATAATATTAGTGCAGTGGAAGATTTGTTTTGCTTCCAGTTAATTATGGGTTGGGCTAGCTGCCAAGGTTAGCTGTTGATGGACACTACAAATGTCGAAAAACTGTTGGCTTTATTTATGATCTTTACCAAAATTTAAAAAGATAAGAGTTATCACAGTTAACTGTTAAAACATATTGTTTTTGCCTTTTTTATTTTGGTAAAGTGTTTTTGGGAGTATCTTGAACTTTTATATATAATTGATAACATGCTTCTTACTATTTCCATCTTGAAGAAAAAAAAGTGATGCAAAATTACCAAAATAAAAAGATTTCATAAAAAAATAAAATATCTTTACAAAAAGTACATCTGAAAGCCGTTGATAAACTCAAAAATAGCTCACTTGTTTCCAATTAGCACGATTTTTTTTCCACAAATATTAAAAAAGCCTAAAACAGGCATATAATTTGACACTCATTAAAGCTGGCAGCAAGACTTCCGAAATATAAAACCTGCAAAAAAGTATGTCAACCACCAACAACTCAATTGGCAATGTAGAGCAAAAAAAGAAGAATATTCATTTGCATTCCGTTTATAATTCCAAAAATTCTCTCATTGTTTTTTACCTAATTTCTGCGGCCGTTTTTCTTCTTCTTCAAAGTCCTTTAGATTTGTACAGGCAGGCACACATACCGAGGAAAGGACACACAAAGAAAAGATGAGCACTAAAATAACTGATTTGGCTGCCGATAAGACAAAGCCATCTTTTGCAAAGTCAATGTTGACACTATTTTATCAAAACATACCTGAAAAGGTATAAAATGCGCTAAAAACATGTTATTTTTATTTTTCGTTTTTTTTAATCTACACCATTGAATATTCAAAGTTTTTAGGTCTGATATTTTTTTGTGAAATTCTTAATTGTGAAATCAAAAACTATGCTTACCGCCCCAAGGGGGGCCGCCTTATTAGGCTCAGAGCCGCGAAATTTTCCAAGCAGACAGTATCAGAACAAATGAATTGTATGGCCGAAAAGTTACACCAAGAACTTTCAAACAATAGCATTCAGTTCAAAATCAAGTGTAACCATTTTTGGCCATTTTAATGGAATGGATTTTTATATTTTTGAGAAAACGAACAAGGACTGGATAGAATGGCCCCAGGGCCAACCTGATGGAGATCGTTGCCTTTTTTCAATCATCCTGAAAGGGCAAAAAAAGCAAAAAAAACAAAAAAATAATAGTGAAAATTACGCAAAAAGCCCTGAATTACACACTCATTGCACATTTCACATCATATTTCACCAATAATTCACACACATTTATAAAAACACTTGCCAGCTAAACTTAGCAAGCCAATTTTGAAAATTGACCTCTAGACAACTATAGACCACTGGCTGGACACCTTCCAAAATGCCTTTTCGACAGCCCCAAATTATATTTCCTTTTCCGCAAAAAAACTTGGAAAAGGCCATAAAAATGCAACCGGATGAGTCAATTTACATAAAACATTCTAAATAAAAGTCTTGCAAAAGGAGGAAAGTCAACAAGATAGTGGAGAACAAGAAGATAGAGAGCCAAGACACGGGAATGCATCTTGCTAAATTTGGGCGGGATTTGCGCATGTCACTTGCACAAACTAATACACCACCAATCTTCATGCAAAAAGGGAAGCTTCTTCCAACTAATTATACTCAAAATCACGATGAAAAAGCATTTACCGCATATTCTCTATTAGTAGCCCATGGGCATCTATTTTTCAATACCCCGAAAATCTTGATATTGTAAATCAAAAATGGTTTTATTTCGGAGATTTTAGTCACACACAAAAATAAGGCGTGGGTGGACGTCTATTAGAGAGTGGGCTTTCAATAAAGAATATACGCTAGAACCTAAATCACAGTAGTAAAATTAAGTTTAGAAGAATGGCAAAGAATAACGAGGTGAGTAAACGTAGCTAAAGGAGCTCAGTAGCAATATAATACGCCTCAAAATATTTTTTTAAATTTTATTTCTGACTTTTGCCCTTTCAAAAATAGTTTTAGTCAAAAATTTCCCATGGTGCGAAATCTGACTCGGGATGAGCACGTGTTCATCCTGAGTCAGATTTTGCACCATCGTTAACTGTGGATTTCTCGGAATTTCTCGCATATTATACGAGAAATTCTACAGTTATCAACGCACAGCCATCGACACTGCGAAATCTGACTCAGGATAAACACGTGCTCATCCTGAGTCAGATAAAAATAGTTTTTTGGGCGTATATTATACAGTTAAACCTTCGGTATAAAGCCGCCATAGGGACCAGCCAAAGGTAGCCTTAGTGTAATTTTTCAACAGCAGAAAATTCAGGTGGGTTAGTAGAGTCAGTAGGTTACTCTTGATCCTATTTGACCATCTGAAGCGAGTTAGGCCAAAAATTACTCGCGAACCTTCTCAAACACTAATGGCTCATTTATAAACGTTGTCGTTGTCGTCGGAATATTTTTTTATAAAACCCTTTTTTTCGCCAACGACGACGACAACGACGACGTCAAGGACAACGAAATTTTTCATTCAAAATTGGACAAATTTCGCATTCTCAGACAAGATTTCAAGGAAAAACGTGTGGAGAATATAGTTAATCCTCAAACTTCTGACTTAAAATTCAAAATTTGTCTTATTTGGAAGAAAAATTTTCGTAGTCGTTGGCGTTGTCGTTGGATTTTTTATAAATAGGTCGTCGTTGTCGTCGTCGTTTGCGTTGTCGTTGGCGTAAAAGTGCCATTAGAAAACATTTTTTCCAACGACAACGACGACGACAACGACAACGTTTATAAAGGAGCCATAAGTAATTTTTGACCTGAGTAGATTTCTGCTCTCAAGCGAGTTTTACTACATTCAGGTCAAAAATTATTCCCTACTCGAGTTGGATCACGAGTCTGAACTCGTGGGGTCTGAAACGCTTTCAGTAGATCAAAACTAACTCGTGATCTTTGAACATACTCGGTCGGTGTGAAAGGTGTTGAGTAGATCACCAGTTACTTTTTGGTACAAAACTCTACTAACCCACCTGAATACGGCCCTGAAGTAGTAAATAATTTTTTCCGATACTTGGTCGTCAAATCGAGGAGCGGCTGTATTCAACTCCAAGCAACGAAGCCTGAGGCTTGAAGGGTTACGGCGCACACACAAACTCCCTTATTGTTTGCGAAATTACTTACATTTTACAAAAAAAATAAAAATAAAACAAATAAAACAAATAAAAATAAATAAACAATAAATAAAACAAAAACTTTGGCGCTACTAGAATACCGTATTTCCTCTAATATAACCACCCCCTAAATTCAAAAAACGTGTTTGTGGCGTTGTGTTTTTGACCCACTTTTCGATCACTTCTCCCAAGCAAGTTACCACTCCTTCTGTAGCTCATCTCACTGGCTACAAAATGGGTCATAACTTGCCTGAGAGAAGTGACGAAAAAGTGGGTCGAAAACGCAATGCCAAGAACACGATTTGAATCAAAGGGGGTGGTTATATTAGAGGAAATACGGTATACCCCACCCAATAATTTAGGCTTAGGCTTAGGCTCAGAGCCTGGCTATTACTAACAAGGGCTTTTGCACAACTTTTTTCTTCAAAATGGTGGTTTAAGGTACCCTCCAAAAATTATTAGGGAGGGTATATTCCAGTAGCGTCAAAATCTCAATATGATTACTTATTTTTACATTGTAACCCACTTGAACATCCAGTCACAGTAATTTCTTTATGATCCTAATTCTACAAAGTTGATCAGCACACGTTTTCAAGCAAGCTTACACCCTAACAAATAAAGACTTCTGTGAAAAAGGGGTAGAAAAAATGACTTTCAGTGGGCCAGTCTCACCTTCTCTCCCAAACATACACGTGCATAGAAAAGTCTAGTTGCAAACATCAAAAAAATATTTGCAGTGAGAGGAAGGTGTTGTTGTTGCAACCGAATAAATGAGCTAATTGAGTGAATTCTCTTTTCCGCACAAATCTTTGTTTTGGCTAGCGAAGAGGAAATAATAAAAACGGAAAAATAGGCCTGTGGTTAGTGCTTGGAAAGAATGGCCGCCAAGTTGGTCTAAATAAGTAGTTTGACATAGATTGCTGGCCTTTCAGAAATATTTCAATTGTTATAAGAAAGTATGCTGGACTTTGAATGAATAAGTTTTAGACCACCTGTAGAGTTTTTCTTAAACACTTGCCTACTTGGCAATTATTTGTGGTAGGAGAAATTTTGATATAGAAAATAAAAAGGTAGGGTAAACGATCAAAGATTTTTTACGAGGGCTGCCATCTCAAAAATTTTTGAAAAGGGACATTTGGGCAAAAAAAAGACGCTTTGATCATTTTTGAAGAAAAAAGTGCATTTTATCTAGTGCTTATTGCCATTTTGAAGCGAAAAAAAAACCTTTGACTGAAATTTTAGAAAAAAAAATAGGATTCCAAAAAGAGAGATACCGTATTTTCTCTATTAATTACCCCGGGGTAATTATTTTTCAACCCCTGAAAAGTCGAAATTTTTTTTTGATTTTGAGATTTTTGGATGCTCAACCAAAATCTGAGAAGTGGAATCAACTAAGTTCGTTGTATTTAAGAAAACGCAAAAAACAGATTTGCAAAATACTTTTTTTGAGCTGAGATACAGGGTGCCTATGAGGGGTAATTATTAGAAAGGGGTAATTAAACCGAGAGCTGAAAAAAAAGAAACCAAAGAGAAAAGATACCTAAGGCCAGAGCGAAGGATGACAGCATCAACAGAGAGAATACCGGTTGAGTGAACATCGGTTCATCAAGTTTGTTGCGTAAACCAAGGGCTAAAAAAAAAGGAACAAAACAGAGAAGCTACCTAAGGCAGAGCGAAGGATGACTGCATCAACAGAGAAGAGAGCCAGAATTTTTAAACCAAGGCTGAAATAAATAGAGAAAATACGGTATGACAGCCGTGTTTTTAGCTAAAGATTATAAAATGCCGTATTTACTTTAATAATAAACCTTCATAAAAGTGACAAGATGTACCTTAAATGTATTTTCAATCATGGTTTTAGAGTAGGACTTCGATCTAAAAACATGCCTTAGACACAAATCACTCGAAATTGACTCCGGATGCATGAAAAAACATGCAGGACCCAGTATTCAAAACTATGTTAAACATGTTCTTGTTAGTGGGCCCTGTATTATAAGTGGCCCCCTTTTTTCGCTTTCCCCTCCAATTAGAGCCCTTATTCACGGCCCGTCTAAATTTGAATTTCACAGCACTTTAAACAACAGAACGCCAATATTTTCAGGTACTTTTCAAACATTTTTGGCAGAATTCGAGTTTTTCCGACTTTTTTGGTATTCGTTTACCTTTTTTAATTCATATACAAAAAAGCATGCAAAATGAATAATAACACAAGGGTCCACTTTTCTTAAGCTAAGATGTGCTTTAAATTTTGCCAAAAAGCTGTAATACGATCATTAGGAATCCAATGGTCATATTTCAGAAAAAAATAGCAATTTTGACCAGATCTGATCACATTTAGAAAAAGAAACTAATTTCGGTTCTAAAAACGAATTTTCGTAGTTTTCTTGGCCAAAAAGTTACTCAGCATAAGCTGACTTTCTGGTCTTCATATACTTGAAAAACTTAAAAAACTACAAGTAGCTCGGAAAAACTGTAAATAGGTCAAATTTTTGTAAAAAAATTGACCTGCGGCTAGAAAAAACAATGCTCTTTCATTCAAACATAGAAAAAATTGAAATGAACATAGGTGAAAAAAGTTACGTACTCCAGAAGGGTGCTCGTCGTTTTTCCGAAAATATTATGGGCAGTGTAAATCAATAAATCTAGCGTTATTATTATTTTGCTATCGCATATTTGGTGATATTCGAAAGCTGAGAACACATCGAATTTTTTGAGACCAAATACTACAATGTTCATAGCGATAAGAAAAATTTGCGACCAGAAAAGAAAAAGGAAAAGAAATCAATAAATTTTTGGAAATTGGTCTTGGCACGAAAGTTCTCTAATGCTATAAAATTCAAATTTTGACGGGCCGTGTATTACCTTTTAAAATACGTTTAAAAAGGCGCCAATTAAAATTTTGTCGGAAAAACCATGATCCCCCTGTGGTTCGAATTTTTTTTCAGAATCAAAAAAATACGCGGTTTTCTCATGAAATCGGGGTCGAGAAACACGAATATGAGGTTATATTCTTCATCAGAGTACTCTGTGTGGGAGGATTCTATACTCAAGTCAATAAATTGTGGCAATTTGAATGGTCGCATTTACAATTGTCGCATTCTATTGCTGGCCGTACATTGTTTTTTGAACAGCTTGTAGTATTCTGAAAACTATTTTATGCATGTCTTACGCTACGTGCACAATGATCCGTTTTTCATCCGCATGCGCAACTTTGGTGTTTACAATGCATCCGCAACGCGGTCCGCATTGCGGACTACATTAAATGCATATGTGGAAACAGATTTCATTGCTTTTTCTATACTACCGTATTCTCTCTAATAGGCCGACATGTCGGTTTATTTTTTAACCCTTCAAAAATCGTGAAAATTTTGGGTCGAACTCGACATTTTCGGGTGAAAATCCAAAATCGAAAAAGCGGAATCGATAGAGCTCGTGGGAACTAAGAAAACGCAATAAACAGCGATGTAATTTTTTTTCTTCGGACTGAGATACGGTCCCTCAAAGTAGGGGGTGTCGGTTTATTAGAGGGTGTCGGCCTATTAGAGAGAATACGGTATACATTTAACCTTTTGAAGGGAACGTCTTGAAGCAAACCATTTTAAGGGTTTATATTACCGCTTTACCAACCTTCAACTAACCATTTAAAGAAGTATATAAAATGCCGTTGTGAGCGCGATTGCACATCCGCACCGCATTTGCATGCGGATTCATTCAAGTCACTTCCTCAATAGTTATTTTTCCAGGTGCACAAACATCAACCGAACAGTGTAAAAAACAAAGATACAGACAACAAGAGACTATTTTTAGAGAAATATAGAAAAGCTTCCTGCCTTCTTACATCCGATGGTCTTATCGAGATCTATGGGTCTAAGCCAAACATCAACCCCGTCTACGCCCTCTCTCCAAATCTCAGTAAAGGATAAAAAATTAGCGGAAAATTCAATCTATCTTATCTGGTTTTGAATGCCTACATTTTTTTGCAAATCAATGATGTGTTTTGAGTTATTAATATAGCTGTAAAATTTTTTTGAGACATGTTACTACAGAAACTTTAATAGTTTCAAGACAGATATTTAAACCAGATAAATTATTCTATTTCTCACTAAAATCTTTCGGCATGCAGTTTTGATAAGTATGTCAGCAATCTTGTCATTTGCCAGAAGATTACTTATTCTATATTTTCGTCAGGTTCGCTTCCGTCTGAGACAGTTTACATCAGCGAATCATAGGTAATTAACCATCTTTTGCCAACTCTTCGGCTTTGCTGAACAAGTTTGTGAATTTTTTATGCTATTGCTGGCTTTCGTCATTGATTTTGAATATCTACTTTATATTTACTTAAATAAAGTACTTTTCCAGATATGGTCATAACACATATCGTATTTCCCCTAAAAGTGCCCCTCGACTTTGGGAGTCTGTGTCTCGGTGCAGACTAAATATTTTCAGAGCTGTTTATTTCGTTTTGTTAACTGCCACTAATTCTATTAATACTGTGTTTTTAATTTTGGTGGGGAGATGATTCGGCGGCGGAAAATTCGGCGGAATTTTAAACGAGCCATTATGTATGTTTGATTCGCAATTCAGAATTTCTGACACCAGATTCGTGTCCAGCATAGCTGATTTTCTCATAAAAACGCTGTTTAGTCTCAGATCCCACTCATATTTTGAATTCTTTTTGAGACAACGAAAATTTAAATCTTTTTTCCATAGAACTATTTTTGGTTCAAATATTTGTTGTCTTGCGTGAAATTCAAAATATGAATCATTCCCTGTTTGAAGAACATTTTCATAAGACATGTCATTATTCTGGACACGAATCTGGTGTCGAAAATTCGGAATTGCAGAGCAAACATACACAATGGCTCTTTCAAAATTCTGCCGAATTTTCTGCCGCCGAATATTCCGCCGTAGAAAAATCTCACTACTTAAATTTTCAGCAATAAATCTTGAAATCGACTAATATTATTTTAAAAATTTAAGCCACGGGGCTTATAAAACAGAAAAGAGACGGGATACTGTCAGGATTCCGACTGCCCAAGCCGATTTTGGGCTAAAATCACATCCTTGAATGTTACCAAGGGTTGGGCAATATACCGGTATTTAGTTTTCCCATTATTAATACCATTGACCAACCCTAATGCTACCCGATCGATTTCAAAAACTTGGTTTTAAAGTTTGTTTAATCTAGACTAATACATTCTCTCTATTTTCCTAAAAGTCACTAATTTTGTAACATCAAAATTATTAAAATATTTCTTTAATCCTTTAAAAAATTTTTTTTAAGAAACGGAAAAAATTTAAATATTTTTTCATTTTTTACAAATTTTATTTGTAGATGGAGGAAAAGTTGAGAACTTTGTTGATATTTTTTTTGCTTTTGTCTGTTTTTCGTTATCTTCTATCTTTATGGCAAAGTTAGAAAATTTTGTAATGATTACTTGCAAAAATAGGGCAAATTTTTCTGACTGCACTGACTTGTAATAACTTTTAGACGATTTCAAAGATTGGAGTTACAAAGGTTTTAGCTTAAGGTGGGAAAAGTTGTCGGTTTAACGGAGCATGCCTATGGTTGGGATTTTGCTCGAGCAAAATATCTTTGAGATAATTCTCGAGAAAATTGTCCAAAACCGAGCAAAATCTTTTGTGATTTTTTGCCCATTGTTAACTGTACGTTGATAACTGTACGTATATTTTACGAAGAATCCTACAGCTATTAACATACAGCTATGGACGGAGCACAACTGACTCAGAATGAGTATAATAAATAAGCCCTGAATCACCATCACTTCCTGTTTTTTATAGAAAATATTTTTAGATAAAAAAACAACATTTTCAGCGGAAAAATTCAGAAATTTGAAAAAAGATTTTGCTCACTCGATTTTCAATCGAGTGAGCAAAATTTAGATAAACCTAAGCCGAGAAATTTCTCAAGAATTTCTCATTGGCCAACCCTTGGCATGCCTACGACATTACAGGTGCCGCCCGCCAATTCAAATTTTTCTCCTAATAATTGAACTTCTGTACGGATTCTTCAACTTGGTTTCTAATAAAACGAGGCCTAGAATTTCATTCTAGGTATGGTATTGCTGGAAACCAATTTGAAAAATCCGTACATAAGTCCAATGACTACGAAAAAATCGAATTGGCTGCACCACTTGTAATAGCGCGGGCATGTCTCTTTAACGTAATACGATCGATGGAATGATAAATTTGACGGGGCACTTTCACTATGGAGGATGACCTTTTGCAAACTTGAACCAGCCCATGTCCACTAATTTATATCTCTCACCTCAAGACTCTTTTCACCCTCAAAAAGATTTACATGGTAGATAAGCCGACTGCATTCAAAATTTTTAATATTCGAATCAATATATACTTCCTTCCGCTCTTGAACATTTGGTTTAATTATTTAAACATTCAAAAACATTTTAACAACAATGTATTAAGTTATTTTAAGATGGTTTTCTGTCAACTGCACTTTCAACCAAGCAAATGTAGCTAATTTTATCTGGCTATCCAAAGCATTGTTGCTAATTCTAATACGAATTTTGTTCACTCTGTTAACTCAGCCGAGGACTATTTTTCGCATGGTTATGTCTTGTTCCTTTTTACCTTCCAGGTTTGCTTTTGAAAAAAAAACAATTAGACATAGATTCGAACCCTTGAAGGTTTTAAAAGTACTGTATTCTCTATAATAGAAGCACACCGCCAATTCAAAATCGTGTTTTTAGTATAATGTTTTTTACCCACTTTTTAAAAAATTCTCCTATGCAAGTTACCCTTCAATTTGTAGCTCATCTCACTGGCTACAGATTGAGCATAATTTGTATAAGAGAACTTTTCAAAAAGTGCGTAAAAACACGACGTCAAAAGGATGACTTTGAATTAGGGTGTGCGCTTCTATTAGAGAGAATACGGTACAGTCGACTCTAGATTTAAGGACACAAAAATTTCATTTGGTTGGTCCTGACTAAAATTAGTAATAATCCCCTCTCGACGCAAGGACACTCGATTTAAGGACAGCGTTTTTCCGGTCCTGTCCGATAAGAATCCTCTCGATTTAAGGACAGCCTTTTAGCCGGTCCCTTGAGTGTCCTTAAATCGAGAGTCGACTGTAAGACCTATTTTTTACTTCAAGCAATGGCATTTTTTGTGCCAAATTTTCTTTAGCTTTTTTCTCTTGAATTTTCTAACCTTTTTTACAAAATGATAACACCATCATGTAGCTCTGCAGTTCTAGTTTTCAACAAAATATAACTATTTGCAAGATATTTTTAAAATGTTGCACGAAAAATCAAAAGTATGGACTAAAATATTGTTTGACTTGGCCCATAATTTTGAATTGCGGTTTAGTGTTTTGAAAATACCTTGCAAAAAATTTTAATTTGTTAGAAACTAGGATCGCAGGACAATCTGATAATGTTATCACTTCATGAAAAAGGTCAGAAAACAAAAGGCGAAAAAAGCAAAAAGAAATAAAAAAATTGGTACAAAGACGTGTTGCCGTTTTTTATAGATTTTTAGGCTTAGGTGAGGGTAGGCCAGCATATAACACACTTCAAAATAAACATTTTTTCTATTTCTGACTTTAGGAGGGGGGGGGGGTTAGGCACTATTTTTCAGTGTTGTCAAGACTGCTTATTCTGACTCAGGATGAGCACGTGTTTATCCTGAGTCAGGATTTGCAGTGACCAATTAACTGTGAAAATTCTCGAGTAATATACTAGAAATTTCACAGTCAATTGGTCACTGCAAATCCTGGCTCAGGATGAACACGTGCTCATCCTGAGTCAGGGTGAGCAGTTTTGGTCAACACGGAAAAATAGTGCCTAAACTCCCTCAATCCATCACTGAAAATTTCGCATACTTCATTTAATTATCATTGTTGCGCGTTTGCAGGTACAGATTGCGGCTCAGAGAGCCTTCAGAATTTTCTTTTATTTGTTGTTATTAATTGTTTGTGTCACTTACAACTTACCGTGGAGGACCCAACACCTTGCTCTGATCTCAACCACCTATTTTCCTTTTTCTGCCAGGTATGTGTGCTACAGAACTCAAGTTGATATTTTTTGAAAAAAATTCAGTTATTCGCCGAACAGCATGGTTGTGCTGTTCAATGCCCAAAAGGGTTTTTGGCCTCCATGGCCTCTGGTGTGTGTGTCCCGAAATGAAACTCATGTGGACAAGCACTATGCTAAGATTCGATATGCATTTACCCCAATATTCATATGTGGTTGGTCAGTGTATTTGGCTGTGTGTCCAGTGGTTGCTGCCCCTCTGGAGTTCGGCCTCAGGGATGTCCAGTTCAGCTCAAACACCGTTAATGTAGACACTTTTTGTTATTGAAATTTAAAAAGAGTGAGTTTCGGTGTATAGATCCCGTACAGGAAGACAAGGATGGATAGGAGACTAGATGTGGTGGCTTGTTTCAGTCCCCTGTTTTACAATGAACGGTGGCAATTGATTGTGCCCACTCTGGAAATATATAGACAATTGGGTGTTAGTCTGCAAGTATATTATATTCAAAGCATGTTGGTCGAGATACTTCAGTTTATGCAGGTAAATAAATTCTGGAAGTGTCAGTAAAATGTGCGAAAATATAAAATGCTGGGGTTACCAAATTTCATGTTTGTAATAGGAGTTGTTACTTTTATCAACGAGTTTTGAGCAAAAAAAAGTGGATCATAGAGTTTCCGACTTTCCTAAAAAAGTGGACGCTTTTTTGCTTCGTTTCCCTTTTTTTCAAAAATTTTTGGGCTTAGGCGTAGGCAAAAGTTGGCCAGCGCATGTTAGGACGGGCTCAAACATGAGTCTCAAATATGTTCAAATATGTTCTAAGATACTAATCTACCCTCACCTTAAGCCTGAAAAAAGCAACAGACGTACTAAGGCAAAAACTCACTTTTTTACTATAGTTAGGTTTAGGTTTCTTGGCAATTGATTGTGGTTAAAAGTAGAATGAGATTAAGCCATGGCTTCCAACTCAAATTTCTAAAAATCAGACAAATCTTAAAAAAATCAGATTTTTTGTGACTAAACATCAGATTTTCAAGAATTCCTGGTGTCTAAAAAATCAGATTATTGAAGATTCATGCTGTCTAAAATCATCCTTTTTCTGATTAATCAACCCAAATGGCAACCTGGATTAAGCCCTTATTTTAGATTTACGAGAGACTCAACATCACCAAACTAGAGACCTGGACTAAATTGTCAGTGATGGAGTTGAGTGCCGAGGACTCATCCCTGTCACCCCTCACTTACGATCCCAATGCTGAGCTGGAATGGAGAAATCAAGCTGCTGCCCACACCGACTGCTTGCTTAACTATAAGGTGAAACCAGCTTATAAATGTAAATTTCCCAAAAAAAAACCGGGTTGTTGTTGACCTTCTGATTAAGATATACTCTGTAGGGTCTAGTTTATAGTATGGGTGGCCTTTGCACAAAGGGTAGAGCGAAAACATTTTTTTTTCAATTTTTTTGCTGTTCATAGTTCGCCAACAAACTCTGTGTGACCATAAAACAATTACAGTAATTCCTAAGAGTAAATTTCGTCGTATAGTAGTGAGAGTAATGATTTTATTTTTTCGGGTGCTGACTCAATTTCTGTCTGCATTTTTTGTTTGCGTTCAGCATTCACATTAAATAGGCTTACATTAAACTGTTTATCTGATCAAAAATTGATGTTAAATGAATATAAAAAAGGTTGCAGACAGATAATTTAATATTTGAACTGAAAAAAGATAAAAACATTATTCTTACTGCTTCAACACAAATTAACTGATATGAATTATTGTAATTGTTTTATGTCTCAAAGAGCTTGTTGTCAAACTATGAACAGCAAAAAAAATTGCACACAATTAGCATAATAAAAAATTGGTTACCTATCCGTTTAAAAAAATATCTTAAAAATTCGTTGGTCATGTCATTACTAACCCTTGTAAGCTATTTATTAAGTAGTCCGCCTAAAAAACTGATAGAAACAGTCAGGAATAATTTAATTAAAAAATGGCCCAAATTTTTCCCCCAGTTTACTACTAATTTCTACTAGTAAATGGTGGGAACGAGTATTTCTCCGAGTTTTTCCAATCAATATTTCTTTTATCTGGATCAACATAGGCCCCAAAGAACGAGCGTAGCCATACAGTCAATCCTCGATATAGTCACATCCCTGGGACCGGCCTTGCAGTGTCACTATACCGAGTTTTTTTGCAAACAATGCCTAATCACCAAAATCCAAGAGTACCTTAATTCACACGTTCAAGTGAAAAAAGCAAACAGAAAAAAGATTGACGTAAATTCAAAAATGCTTTTCCATTTAGGCGGAAATTTAAGAAATGATGCAAAATATGTTAGGTGGCAGTTTATTGAGGGTAATCTTACTAGACGGGACCGGGTCGGGGGTTGTGGTTTATCGACTGGCGGTTTATTGGAGGTGAACTTTTCTTTGCTTCTCTGCTGGCCAAGCAATTTTCGCCATAAGTGGCGGTTTAACCAGGATGGCACTTTATCGCAGTTCGACTGTAATTGTAATAAGTCATCAAAATTGTCAGGAAAGTGCTGAATTTATCATAGTGAGTGATATAGACGATGTACTATTTCCTCGCTTGGGCAAGACTTTCGTAGAGGAGTTCAGACATCTAACCAACAATTTCCTTGGGCAGCCGGCTTCAGCTACAATCGCTACAACACTGAGTTAATCACAAGTATACCTATAGTCAATATAATTACTTGCGTAACTGCAATAAGTGTTTAGGCAATGAACCAGATGATTTCTCACTGTCCGCCCTAATCAACAGTGCCAGAATAGCCAAGGAGTGGGAAGACCCCAAAGTATGTGGTTCTTTCTCAATTTCTTTCATAAATGATCAGGCTTAAATTAATTTAAGTATGTGGTCAGACCAACACATGTCCAGAGTGTTTGGCTGCATTGGCCGGGCATTATTGACAAGGGTAGAATGGAAACGGTGGATGACGCCCTCAACTTCATGGTTCACTTCAGAAACTGGAGCATGGTTAGTGTAATGGCTTATTTATAAACGTTGTCGTTGACGTCATCGTTTGTCGTTGGTACCTCTTTTTTATAAAACCATTTTCTCGCCAACGATGACGACAACAACAACGACGACCTATTTATAAAAAATCCAACGACAACGCCAACGACGACGCCAAACACTAATGGCTCATTTATAAACGTTGTCGTTGGAATGTTTTTTTTATAAAACCCTTTTTTTCGCCAACGACGACGACGACGTTAAGGACAACGAAATTTTTCATTCGAAATTGGACAAATTTCGCATTCTCAGACGAGATTTCAAGAAAAAACGTGTGGAGAATATAGTTAATCCTCAAACTTCTGACTTAAAATTCAAAATTTGTCTAATTTGGAAGAAAAATTTTGGTTGGCGCTGTAGTTGGATTTTTTATAAATAGGTCGTCGCTGTCGTCGTCGTCGTCGGCGTTGTCGTTGCTGGCGTAAATCGCCTTTATATAACATTTTTTTCCAACGACGACGACAACGTTCATAAATAAGCCATAATCATTACTTTAGTCATTAAGTTTAGTTATTTGCTGCACATTTGTATATTATACTTTTTTATATTATTTTCGTTACTGCAATATTATTATTTTTGTCCAATAATTATATTTTCCTAAATTTGAGGACGTATTAAATTATTTTTTCCCATATGAACAGAAAGCCAATACATTTTTTATACAACTTTTTTCCTTGAATGTCAAATTTTTGCGTCAAACTACATGTGATTCTTTAGAATATTTTTTCTCCTTTAGCTTTTTTTACTTTTTTGGTTCTGGTGTATTTAGAAAACAGAGCTTTTAGATCTGCACCAAATAAGAAAATAGACCAAATACACAAAATTACTAACACGTGTAGGCGAAACAGCAAGCCTGTGAAATCTTTGTGAGAAAATTATTAGACTACCCACGACCTTTTAAAGTGCGAAAATGTGTTTCTCAAAAACAACGATAGAAATTTTTGTCGAAGGACTACAGTTCCAAAACAAAAGAACATCTTTGTTAACGGAAAATAGCTGAGACTCTCATCTTTCAGAAAAATCAGATACAGTCAGATACCCGCCTCCACCTCAAGTTCGTTTCCGCCTGGGTTCCGACAATTTTTTAACCCTGATGTTTGAACTATTTTGCGAGTTGTCTTTGGCTTTGGCCAGTTCAAAATATCGTTAGGATTTCGATTTTTCCGATCGTTTTTCAAATAAAAAATAATTTTGCCGAAAAGATCCACGGGTACTCGATATAACGGCCCTTTGTTTCAAAATTAGGGGCCGTTATATAGAGTACACGCGGATCTTTCAACCAAAATTATTTTTTACTTGAAACACGATCGGCGAAATTGAAATCCTTACAATATTTAGGACTGGAGTAGCCAAAGACAACTCGCAAAACAATTCAAAAATTATGGTAAAAAGAGTGTCAGACCCTAGGCGGGAACGAGCTTGAGTTGGGGGCCGTTATACTGATTGTTAACTGTATTGTATTTTCTCTAATTATAGACCCCGCTAAGCCATTTCACCTAATTTCACATATTTTACTCGGTAAATGTGACAAAAATGCCTTTTTGGCATTTTTTCGGATCCCTCTCGCTAATTATGGACCCCTCTCAATGGAGTGTTGAGAAAATTATAAACCCGTGTCTATAATTAGAGAAAATACGGTAGATCAGACGAAGGTCCCATTAACACGATAATCTCCGACTGTAAGGACGGTTCAATCTGGCTCATTTTTCACGCTGAACATGTCTGTAAATTTAGTTTTTTTCAAAATCGCTATCTAAATATGCAATAAAAACGGTAAATTATTCGCACAGAGAAAGGTTAGACCGCAAAAAGTGGCAAAAATCGAAGATTTTAAAAGTGCGCCTTTTTTTACTATTTTCGACTTTTAGTGATTCAATATAATTATTCTATTAAGCATGTTACACACAATTATAAAACTCGTAATGTGAGCACATTTTTAGCATTTACTCAGTAGATGGTGTAGTCTAAAAAAACTTATGATCGATTTGGTGACCTAAAGCTCTTAGGCTAAAGTAGATTTCTTCATACTTTTAAGACGCTGAAAAAACGATAAGGAACGGTGTTTTTTTGAAAAACTAAATTTACAGGCGTCAGTGTGAAAAACTGAGTAAAGGTAAACCGTCCTTACACTTACGGCTTTTCGTGTTGAACTAGTAAACTATGATTCATTTTCGGATAGGTACCCATTTTATGAAAACCTTATTTTGTTAGCATTTTTAACTTAAAAGCAAAATTGGGCGCTACTGGGATATACCTCACCCAATAATTTAAGCTTTGGCTTAGACCCGTAGGCTTAGGCTCAGAGCCTGGCTATTACTAACAAGGGCTTTTGTACAACCTTTTTTTCAAAAATGGTGGTTTTAGGTACTTTCCAAAAATATGGTGGAGGGTACATTTCAGTAGCTTTTTGGGAGGGCTATATTCTAGTAGGATCCAAAATTGCCTATTATGGAAACATTTTTCAAAAGCGGTATTTTAAAGGGGCATGCTCACGCTAATAAGAGATGGTGCTCGGGAATTCAAATTTTTTTCCTAATCATTGAACTTCATTAAAAATTTTCAACTTGGTTTCTAACAAAACCACATCTAAAATCGAGTTCTAGGTCCTGTTTTGTTAGACAACGAGTTGAAAAATTCGTACAGAAGTTTAATGATCAGGAAAAAATTTTGAATTCCCGGGCAGCACCTCTTATTAGCGTGGGCATGCCCCGTTAAAGAGCCAAAAAATATTACGTTTTCTTAAAGAGGTAAACAGAGTTTTTGAAAAAGACAAAATTAATAAAATAATATCCACTTGCAGATAGACTACGGCTCGAGCATTATGCTAGAGTGCAGAGAAGTTTCGAGTTATTTCACTATCAAATCGCAGATGTGATCAGGCCTCAAGCAATCTCTAAAATAGATGCCAACTTCCGACAATTCCTTCAACAAAATGCCCCAGCTGCAGAATATTTTGATAAATTACCCAGAACAGTTCGATACTACCCTCTAATAGGTAGTGGAAAAGCATTTTTCTAAAAATTAACATAAAGTTTTTTTCAGCTGAATGTTACAACCGCATTTTCTATGGCAGAGCCAAAAGACCGCAGAATTGTCCGGGTCCAATGCGTTGCAAATTGCCAGTGATAGAGGGGTGAAATGTGCTCTGGCTCAACACGACCACTTCAGTCACAAAGCTATAAACGCCAGGTGCTTTTTTGTTTTAAAAAATTTATTTTTAGATGTGATGAAATATAAGTTCAATAATCTGCACAAATAAGCTGTCTGCATTTTGTCTACATTCTTTTGTTTATTTTAGGACTTTTAATCAAAAAAATCAAAATATTTTAGTAAATGCTAAATTCGTGTGTTCGAGGGAATGCCCAAAAAATATGCCTTGCTCCCCTTTAAATTTTTTCTAAAAGTATCAAAAACCATTTTAAAACATTTTCAAACAATTGTTTAACGAAAAATTTTTTGGTATGCAAAGTATGTGAAAATTGACAAACATAATTTTTGTTGATTTTTTTCTCTCAAATATTTCAAAAACAGGGTTGCCAGACGTCCTTATTAATAAGATTTGTCCTTATTTTGAGATTCCAAATCTTATTTTTGTTTGAAATTTTTAGTCAAAATCTTATTTTTGGTAGCAAAAGAGCGATAAGCACTTGATAAAATAGCAAATTTGGGGAAAATACCCAAAAATGTCCTTATTTTGAGCAAGTGTCCTTATTTTTGAAAAAAATTATGGCAGCCCTGGTCATAAAACAATTTTAATACAACTATATAATAAAATATACATATTTTATTTACAGTAATGCATTGGACTTATACCCCGTTTTGCCTTGCCGTTTTGCTTTTTTCAAAAAGAAAAAAATTGCAAAAGAAAAAAGAGGGGAGACCAAGGCATATTTTTTACCTTTTATAAATATAGAGCCAAATGCTTTTTGGTAAATGCTTCACTAGTATTTTTTGCAAATTATTCTTGTTTCAGAGTGGTTGTGCACTTTTCTACTAGTGAACAAGGCAGATTTATGGTCAGCAATACGGGTTGCCGAATATAGAACACATGCACACATTTCGCATGATTAATTACTCAACAAACAAATGGTACTCATAATTATGTCCTGGTATAAATAATTTGGTCATTTTTTCCAATTTCCTTGCGTGACCTTCAAATATTAGCTTTTGTTGTTATTGGTTCGCCTACGTTAATTAAATTAGTGACTGTGTTTGTTAGTGTTGTTGTAAACCACTGAAACATATTTCTGCATTGTAGTCTTTGGTGTTGCAAAAACCACTTATACATAACCTTTCAAGAATAACCCAATAAATAAGTAGTGTCAAGAAAACCCAAACAAAACACAGTTTTGTTAACTGTAGTTAACTAAGTTTAGTTAGGCTTAATCATTACACAAAAAATTTTGATTAATTGAATAGCAAATTTCATTATTTTTGCTTTTGCATTAGCTTTCTTGCCGTGAAGTCTTTGAATGTCCAATATGACTATTTTTCAGAAGATATTTTGTGATTAAAGACAAAATTTAAATTGTTGTAAAAAGCCAAATTCGTCTGATTATTGAAATAGATGACTTTTTAATTAAAATTTCTTTTTATTTGGGGCGGCGGACAATTCGTCGACAGGTCAATTCGTCGACATTTTCGTCAATCTCAGTTTTACCATGTAAATTGAGTAATTAAATATAAACTCGATTTAAAATGGCTTTTTTCCTAATCCTAATATAAACCCTAACTAACCCCGTAACTAGAGAAGGCGCTAAGGCCAAAGGACGCCCCTGGGTACTCTCCCCTGCCTATGAACCACCACCGGGTGCCCCCTTTTTAATTTTCCTTGGTTACTAACTCTTAATGATACTTACCTGGATACCGCCACCTGGGTAACACCTTCAGAGTACCACCTCCCGGTTACATCCACCTGGATACTCTCACCTAGGTACTGCCACTTGAGTACCTCCTTCTTGGTACTTAAAACTGTTTGCAACCTCCTAGGTACCCCAGTGGGTAACACTTCCTCGGTACCTCCACCTGGACATAGTTGGGCACCTTCAAAAAACACCGTCGCCTCCGGCGGCAAATAAATGTCACTAAATGGGAGTTGTGTGAGGTAAGGTATTCGAGTCGCTGTTTCTACCGAAAATGTCGACGAGTTGACCGTCGACGAACTGACCGTCGATGAATTGACCTAGAGCCTTTTATTTGGGTTAGTGCAACATACCAATGAGATAACCTTTTTCAAAACTAAATTTTGGTATCGTTTTTTACTGTGTTTTGATAATAAAAAAGGTCTGTGTCTAGTCCGTCGTAATGTAGAGTAAAGAAAGTTAGAAGCTGTTAGAAGCTCTCTTATAGCTTTCCAAAGTCATGACATTGGTTAATAGCATGGATATGGATCTGCTCAAGCAATTCCAGATGGTTCGTTAGAAGCAGTGTTAGGCACCAAGGGTGTGTGAGTTCTGGTATGATCCACTTCTAGCAAAAGTTTGAAAGAGGTTGAAACTATGTTTTCAGACCTCTCGTCTGTGTATACAGCAGGGTTGGCAAAACTGTTACAGTCGACTTTGTTAATAACGTAACCCCAAAAAGTTCGTTCCCGCCTAGGGTCCGACACTTTTTTTACCCTAAATTTCGAAGCTTTTTGCTGAATGTAATTTGCCAGCCTAGTGCAGAAAATCTCAAAGATTCCGATTTTGCCGATCGTTTTTGTTCAACACTATATTTTCATCATTTATGCCCGCAACTCTCCCGATAGCGCACGCATGTTTCATAAATGGGTGTGCGCTATTGGGAGAGTTGCGGGCCTAAGGGCGCTCTCACAACACGTCCAGATGTATTGAGCATCCGGATGTATTGAGAGAAACCCATCCGGATCCGTATTCGCATCCGCAGGTGCGTACGTATTTGCGTCATAGTGGGGCGCCCGTCCTCCGGGCCCGTCCAGTCGCCGTCCTGATCGGACGGTCTAACAATCCGCCTATCAAATCTGGACGGTCTACTTTTTAGAACATAAGCTACCTTGTTTTAATGCAAAAAAACAGATCGACCTTCCTTGTCTGTCTATTTTGGCGGTCGACCGGTTGCCACCGTCCGAAAAAATGTTTTTTCTTCGAAAAATCACAATTTGTAGGACGGTGCGGCCGGTCGATTAAAAATAGGTGGACGGGCAACGACGGTCGCTGTGTTTTCGGCACTAGAAGATGTCAGTTTGTGTTCTAGAAAGAAGACCATCCATATTTGTTGGGTCAATTGGTAGACCGTCCGAACGGGACGGGTAGTGTTTGGACCTCGTACTCGTACTTCGTACTCGTACACGTACTCGTACTACGAGTACGAAGTACGAGAAGAAATTTCAGAGGTACGGAGTACGAGTACGATGTACGAGCTTAAAATTTTGTGGTACGAGGTACGAGTACGAAGTACGAGAAGAAATTTTAGAGGTACGAGGTACGAGTACGAAGTACGAACTAAAATACAAATATTTATAAATCACAAAGCAAATACTGGCGCTTTACCACTAAAAAGCCGAATCTTAATGTCTTTTAATGAAAAAGACATTGCAAAATATTTTTTTTTCAAATTTTTCCCTGAATATCTAATCCGTTTTTATACAAAGTACGAGTACGAAGTACGAGCAAAAAATTTTGTTGTACGAGGTACGAGTACGAAGTACGAGAAGAAATTTTAGAGGTACGAGTACGATGTACGAGCTTAAAATTTTCGTTGTACGATGTACGAGTACGAAGTACGACGGTTAAAATTTAGCGGTACGAAGTACGAGTACGAGTACGACCCTTTTCTAAAAGTCCAAACACTGGGGACGGCCCGGCCGGACGGCGTCAGACGGGCGCCCCACTATGATTTGCGTACGTAAATGCGGATATGTTTCGAGAGTTCATTCGGTGCGCATCCACAAAAGACCATGCACACGGTGGTCTGGTAATCCCCCGCAAATTCAAAATTTTTTCTTAATCGTTGAATTTACGTACTTTTTTACCGAGTTTCTAGCAAAACTAAACCTAAACTTTAATTCTAGGTCTTGTTTTGTTAGAAACCAAGTTAAAAAATCCGAACAGTAGATTTATGATTAGGAAAAATTTTTAATTGATGCAGGACCACCAGACCACCGTGAACATGGTCGTAAAAAGGCTCCTCCGTTTTTTCTGAATAAAATTAAGATTTTCGAAAGAGAGTGTTTGAAATGTTTCTTTCATTGTTTATTTTATTTTACTGATACTTGATTTTAGGCCATTTTTAATTTTTTTAAATAAAAGTCAAGCAACTTCCAAAAGTTAAATAAACAAATATTAGGTTCAGCCAGATGAGAAAAATAGCTAGTGTGCGAAAATAGGTATCACTGTTTTGCAGAATTCTTATTCTAATATATTCTTGGTATAAATAAAATATTACAAAAAATCCGCAATTTTCGTCGTCAGTTTATAAGTTATTTATGTAAAGGTTCAAAAACTGCGACAACTAGTTAGACTGTGTTGTTTGTCTGTTACGCAATCGGAATTATCTTGGGAGTTGGAACAAATTATATAAATAATCTTTGAGCTGGTGCCTTTTGCGCTAGATCTTCCTTATTTTGGTAGCACACCGATATTATAATGAGCTCAGATAACTTATAAGTAGTTGTGCATGTGAGTGGGAATAAAATATATTGCAGAATATACTGTGCCTACTCCAACAGATTGGTTGCTTTAAAAAGCTGTTTTGAGGGGGGATGATTCCCAAAAAGATATTTTAAGTCTGAATTGTGCCTTAGCATGACGATTGATCAGCAGTGTTTTCTATTTTTAAATTTTTTATTCCTGTTTTCAAAAATATATCATCATATTTACGCAAATAGTTTGTGGTGTTTAAGATGTGCTTTGTAAAATGTCTACGCTAATTTTTAAATATCTTAAAAACAATTTAAATGAAGCAGCAGAAAACTTTTGAATGTTCTATTTATTCTAGCGAAAATATTTCATTTCCTTGGCTTCAACCCTGGGATGAGAACAGTGGAACCTGTATATGAGAGTACCCCTCGGGACCGACCAAAGGTGCTCTAATATTGAAGGTGCTTTAGTATCGAGGGTGAGTTTTGGTGTGAGAGAACTCTCAGAGACTGACTCGAAGTGTTATTATATCAAGGATCTATATTATGGAGGTGAAGCTCTGTGACGCTTTTTGCTTTTTAGTCGCGTTTTTCAACGCTTTCCACCCCCATGTGCATACGTTATTAGGGTAGAGCTCGCTATCGCATATACTTCGCGCACGCTGCATTCTTGGTCAATAAAGAAAAACAAACCTATCAAAGGCAAGTTTTTGGGGTCACAGGTTCAAATCCTGGTGGTAGCAAACATCTGTTTCAGCAAAAGTAGACTTTTGAAGTCATAAAAGCAATGGTAGTATGGGGAAGCGAATGAAAATGTTACACTTTTTGCGAAAGAAAACGAAGAAAAAAGCGCCATTGTGCGCATGTTCGTTTAGATAGAATTTAGTTGAAGAGTAAGGGGCGAGCAAGGGTTAATGGTCCAAAAATGCCGGCCATGTGAGAGGGGTGCATGTGCCGCTTGGTTTATAGGATATATAGGATGTGAATTTTTTTACCGAACCTCACGCATTACAGACGCGATTAAGGCGCCGATAGGCGCCTGTTGACTCTAGTTAAAGTAGTATCACAGTATTTCCTGTAATAGTGCGTCCTCTCCCTAATATCCTAAATGAACTTACTCCCAAAATGTAGGAGTTCTCTAGCCGTAGATCCCCAAAAAGCATCTCTTCAGCGAGAGGAGTGCACTTAGGATGCTGTCCGTCCTCTCTAATTAGGCGCCTCCCTAAAAATGATCGAAAAATAAGGCGAGCCCCTCTAACAGGGTCGCCCTGGAGTTATTTTAGACTGCCCTTGTTAGTTTTTTAAAATTAAGAGTGTCATTACATCAAGAGCGGAAAAAGTCTACGTCAGAAAACTTTATCAATTTTAAGCCGGGTGTTATTATCAGGATTGTTTAAGCGCCGGCGCTTGAACAATCCTGGTTATTATCGGCCGTTATGTTTTGCCTTTAAAATTTGTTTGCTTTGACGCTGTGTGCTGGGCGTCGAAGTGTCCAAATGCATAGGGTTGTTCCTTCTAATTAGGCCACCCCTGGAAAATAAGGTGGTCGACTTCCCAACTACAGAAGATACGGTAAATGTAATCGGCAGATTTCTTACGAATAAAAAATACATTTGTTAATTCAATTCTTTTTTGACTGCACATCATATATTTTTCAATATCCAACCTTATGTTTTCGAGAGAGAAAAACATTTGATTACTGTCCTCCTACTTTTCTTAATAAGTTATTTTTAAGCTCCCTGCAAAATTCTAGAATGCAAGAAGTGTACATGTTTATTGTTTTTATTTTCATCCCAATGGTCCCTAAAGGGTTCATTGAGTAGAATTTAAGCCTGATATATTCGAAAAGCTCCTTGAGAATGTAATTATTTAGATCACGCCTTCTTCTAGTTAATTTACCAAATTGCCCACAGTGAAAGAGTGGCACGGCTGGTGTCTAAAACAGGTGACTGGTTTCTTCGTTAAAGGGCGGGACCTCTGCTGAAATTGTAGTTTTGAGGCACCGGAAATATTGCTCCCAATCCAGTATTTATACCCTGCAAAATGTTGTATTTCTTCAAACTCAAAACTTTCAAATTTTATCAATTCTTAATAAGGTCAAATTTTTTAAAATTAACGAGTATTTCTCAAATTTGGATTTTTCGCCTTGTGAAATTGGTGTTATTTTTTTCTTGTTACCCGTGTTCACTGTTAAAATATTGTATTTCTCAAAACTTTAACATTTCATTAAATTTTAAAGTTTTAAAACAAAAACAGGTGAGTAATTTCGATATTTAAAAATGGTAATTTTTCATATAAAAACTCTTGTTTGTCTTTTATGGCATTTAGTTTAACCTTTATTTTGTTCATTATATGCTACATGGACAAAAGAGTTCCTCCTCCTCAAATTTTAAGAATATTCCAAGTATAAATATAGCTTTTTTCTTCACTTCCGTGCCGTGCAAGCAGCAAATGACCAGCAGAACCAAATTGGTTCTTACTCTTTGTCAGACTTACGCCTTTTCAATTGCCTGTTCTTTGTCTGCTCGTCTTAATAAAATTCACTTATATTTTGTTTAATATGTAGCAGCATGGTTTTATTTAACAAAAATGATCTAATCCAAAGCTGCCATCTCAAAGAATTTTTTAAAAGGACATTTGGTCAAAAAAGGACGTTTTGACCATTTTTGAAGAAAAAGTGCATTTTATTTAGTGCTTATTGCAGGGATCGGAAACGTCCTTTATTTAAAGATTTGTCCTTTATTTGAGATCCGAAATCTTTAGAATTTTTGAGATTTTAGGTCAAAATCTTTATTTTTGTTGTTCAAAAATCAATAAGCACTGGATAAAATGGCACTTTTTGACCAAATGTCCTTTATTTTACCAAAATGTCCTTTATTTGAAAATTTTGATTTCCGAGCCTTGGCTTATTGCCATTTTGAAGCGAAAAAAATGATTTTTACTAAAATTTCAAAAAAAAAAAAGATTTGGGATTCCAAAAAAAACAAATCTTTTTGAAAAAGAACATATGGCAGCCGTGATCTATCCAATATTTTACTCAAAATATACAGTTTTAAATTCTTTGAAATTGTTTGGAAACAGCATGTCTCTTATTTAGCTGTACAGTCGCCTCTCGATTCAAAGTCCCTAAGGAGACCACAAAATTGGGCGTTAAATCGAGAGTCGTTAAAGGAGCATGCACGTGCGTTTCAAAAAGTTAAGGCGCGGACCAGCAATTTTTTCACCGTCCCATTTTCACTTGCTTCGCGTTCAATCTGACATTGATGACCTAATACTGCTTGTAAAAATTAGGCAGACAACTTTAAAAACCTAGAAGAAAGCACATGAAAAAAAATCAGCAAGAAAGAAAAAAGTTACTGGCCCCCATCTTTTCTCCGTGTAACGCACGGACATGCTCTTTTAAATCG
Organism: Ditylenchus dipsaci; assembly: GCA_004194705.1. Lineage (NCBI taxonomy): Eukaryota > Metazoa > Nematoda > Chromadorea > Rhabditida > Anguinidae > Ditylenchus > Ditylenchus dipsaci. The sequence continues at coordinate 25,439 of SADC01000003.1, read as the reverse complement.
AGAAGCGACTGTAAAGAGTAACTTCTCTATCGGCAGCAACAACAAAAAACTTAATGTCATAACCTGTGGTATATTTACAGCTTTTTAAATCGCCTAAAGTGGTGCAATCGAGGGCTTACAAAAATTGTTGGAAAATTAATAAAATCGCAAATTTCGTTTTTTTTTGACAAGAAAAACAAGTTCATGGCTCAAAATAACTTCTAGTCAGGTCACAGGCTTCTCTGACCTAATTAACCACATCTTTTTTTTAAATTATCATCTAGTTTAATAAAAGAAGTCAAGGGCTGCTGGGACTAAATTCACAGCAAAATGTAGGCTTGAGTCTATTCTTGAATTAAATATCGTAAAAATTCCTTACTTCTTAAACCCTTTTAGGGAGGGAAAAGGGCGTAAATATAAAAATTGTTCTAATCATTTTTATCCTAAAAAATTTGTTCAAAATACGTGGTCACTCAAAGGCTAAACTTTTGTTGAACAAACTAGTTCACCAAAAGTTGGTTGCCATTATCACTGTTTGTTTTACTATTTTGTTTGTAGATTAGCAAAAGTAGGCGTTGTTTTTTCTGTACATTACCTCAAAGAATACGCATTTTCGTCGTGATTGCTTGTACTATAGACTGTAGCAAGTACTATAGCAATTCTTGTAAAAAATTAACCCAGTTTCCTGTTTGATTCTGGTATAAAGTGAGTGAGTAAACCACGTTGTGGCATTTAATTCTTTGAACTATATTGTCTAATTTGATTTCGTGCAGGCTAAATGCTAATTGTTTGTGTTGAATTAGTTATACGTACCATAACCTGATTAACTTCTTACTACCACTACTATATAGTGGGCATTGAAAAGGAAATAAAAATTCACAATTTACCACTTTGTTTCAGGTTTTCAACCAAAAACTTATTTGTTAATTTTATTTCTCCTTATCTAAATGACTTCACACAGGACTTCTACCCAAAACCCTAGGCCAATCAGGATGTTGCTTGCCATCGGTTTGTATTCTGCCAAGCAGCCTTAGTAGAAGCTAACATCTCTTTTCTGTCGCCTTACATGAAAACCAAGCCTTATATTGCAATGCGGGATGTGTTGAATGGTGGCAATGGCAAAAGCATCAAGTACAGACCTGACCCAAAAGCCATGGTTGAAGACAACGGATTTGTCTATTCCGAGAATTTGTATGATCCCCAAATCGTTATGAAGTAAGCTATTTTCAGTAAATTAGCTTATTTTTTCAAGATAAACCCTTCCAATTTCCTTCATAAAATTAATTTCCACAATTAAGGGAGGATAGCGTCGCTAAGATTTTTTAATTTTTTTATTATAAACATAATCGTACCAGAAATGAATTTTTAGAGATCTTTGTTTTAGGAACTAAATTGTCTATGAAATAAAAGTCTCCGTTAAGTTACTAGCTGTTGAAAAAATTTCCTTACAAAATATTGGGTCGTACCCTTTTGGCCCATTTTTCCACATTTTCGTTTTTTCCACTAAGCTAAAAAAGATAAAAAATTATTGAACAGCCAAAAATAAATGAAATTAAAAGGCGAGAATTCAAAAACATCGGAAAAGAAGGCGAAAAGTACCTATGCTAACCTTCAATTGTATCTTATAGCATTGTATATTTTTACACAGTGACGTTAGTCATTTGCGTCGTTGCGAATCCGCTTTCACAAAAAAATCTCATTTTAACACCAAACATTGCTGCAAATAAATATTTTCAATTCTCTAATCTCCAAATTTTCAGTCAGCTGAAAGGAGAAGAAAACAACCAGCTTAACCAGCAGAAGGACCAGAGAATACAAATGCCAGAAATAAGTAGTCCTCTAAGAGATGCACTTCTCTCTCAACAAGCTTATTCAATGGCAATGCAAGCTGGTATGGACAACAACAGAGCAATCCGAACTACCTCAGCACCAGCTTTTGCAACCAAAACACAAGTGCAAGCCAATAAGTACAATCACAACTGCTTCTTCTCGCCCATGAACTGCCGCATGTGGAAGCAGCCATTGCCAGTGGTGGATGATGCTAGTGAAATTGAGCTAGGAGTCCACGGTGGACTAACCCAAGAAGGCCCTAGGGCTGTAATGGTGCGAAGGACGAGGCCGAGAAATCACCCTACCAGATTCGCCCTCAACCTAGCTTTTGGAGGATTTTCAGAGGATCTTAAATAGCATCTATTATGTGATTTGTACAATACTGTTACTTTACTTAAATACTTGGGTTTACAAAGGAGGCTAATAAAAGAAAATAGTTAAGGCATAGATTTGAGATCTCCAATAACTTTATTTACACCACAATAGAGAGACAACAGTAACAAGACAATTACAGAAGGCTTTTGCTATCACTATCTACGTTAGATCATTCTGCGACTTCACATGAAGAACTGCACGAAAAGGGCACCGATTATAGATGTTAATCCACAGGCGATTGAAATAGCTTGTAATTCTCTGAAAAGTCATTGCTTTTACAATAACCGTAAAATGGAAATATTTCAAAAGGTCAAATAACACCAACCAAAATTTACAAAACTGTATAAAATTATCTTGTGATTAAATCTATAGGTAAATTTAGAGTGATTAGAAAAGGCTCACGGCACTTGTTCACTTAGGGGGGGGGGTGGCTGGCGGATGGCTCGGGTGCGCATTTTATGATATTTTAAGAATAATATTTTAACGATTTCAAAGTAATTTTTAAGTGCTTGAAGCGTTAAAAAGTTGTTCTCTGACTCTTTCATGTATGAAAGAAACAATTAAAAAATCAATTTTTTAGACCACAATTTGACGAAAATCTTGATTTTCCTTAGTCCCCCAAGGCAAAAAGTAAAATTTTGCTCAAATTAGTTTTTTCAAAAAAATCAAATTTGAATGTTGAAAATTGGGAGAAAACAATTTTTTGAATGTTTCAATCATAGAAAAATCACTTAGCAGTCGTTTAAAAATGATTTACAGAATATTTTCAAATGCAAGCAACCGCCCTCCCCGCTAAGTGAACAAGTACCTAACTCACCAGCACATTTTTTACAAATTTATCATTTTTATTGAAGTTACTTCTCTTTGCAGCTTAAAAAGCAACTGAGATCTCGACCGATTTTTCTGAAGAGACTAACCTAATGGTGGGAAATGCATTCACATCAAAATGTATGCCTGGTTCGGAAGGAGAGCCAGCCAAGCGATGAAACTCCATGATAGAATCTTCTAACTCCTTAAGTTTTCCTGAATATCTGAAGCGAAGATGCGGAAGATTGTCCTCTCCCTGCTAGAAATAAGAAAGTAATTTACAGGTAGGCGAAAAAATGGTCTAAATGGTGACTTACAAACAGGAATGACGAAATTTTATGTGTAATTTCTGATGTTCTACCCCTTGGGGGCATACTTGGGTTAATTTTTTCAGACTCATCATGAAGGAAGACTTCACCCACATGATGGGCGGGATAATAAACAATTGTTTTCACCTAAAATGATATTTTTTCAACTGAGTTTTAAATAATCGCAAATTAACTGAAGACTAACTTTGTCCTTCTCTAAATACTCTCTATGGAACTTTTGCCACGGAATGGCTGGCATTTTCGAATTCAACACGACATAGTGATTTTTCCTTTGATATTGAAAAATGCCAATGGTCACAAGAGCAGAAACCACAATAGCCACAATAATGACACCTAAGATTCTTTGATCCTAGTTGCGAATACCCTCCCCCTAAAATTTTTATCTTATAAAACCATACGAAAAAATAATCAAACACCAGTGCCAGACCCAGAAAAAATGTGTAAGACATTTTTCAGTCCCAACTTCTTTACGTTGGCTTACCCCTGAGCATAGTTGCACCACCGCCGGCGCTGGAGCTATTTTTGAAAAAGCCCGGCGGCGCCAGGCGCCGGATGCGAAAATTTTGGAGCGCTCGCGGCTGCGCCGGTGTAACTATGCCCCTTAGTCTAAGTTCTGAGCCTATATTGTTGTTCTAAAATGTAGTTACAGCAATTTTAGCGGATCACATTTTTAGGGGGTGGGAGGGGGTATTTGCTACTAACGCTGAATCTTTTAATTGACCAAACAGCGCCTTTTTTGCTACATTGGTTGAACCACTGAATTACATACCTGTCATATTTTCCTGATACTCTTTTTTCCCGCCATCAGTTTTCCGATACTCTATTCTGAACTCATCACTTAACTTATTCCAGTTCCCAGATCTGAGCATTTGCCCAAGACTGTATCGAGATGGCGGTGATTTTGGGTTTGACTCTGAAGATTTTTCTCTTTGCGCGTCTAAAAAATTTCAAATTTTCTTGAAATATGGTGAAGTATATCCTATACTTATATTTTGAACCTTGTTGTTGCCAAAGGGTTTGTGACGTAAATAATCCTCTACAGACTAGAAATGTCGACTTCACACGAGACTCGAGTAAAATCAATGAAAATGTACGATTGATATGAGATATTCTTGGTAGCTTCATATCTGCAAAAAGAAAAAGACTGGTAAATAACATGAAATAAGTATCCAGGCACAAGAATAATTTGCACAAGAGGTAATCAAAGATCAGGATCATGTCAAATAGGGCTAGGTGAGACTTGCCGAAAACGACATTTGCCAAACGTACGCTTTGCCAAAACGACATTTGCCAAAACTATATTTGACAAAACGACATTTGGCGAAAAGACATTTGTCAACACGACATTTTCCAAACTGAAATTCCCCAAGCGTACTTTTTGCCTAAAAAAATAGTATCGAATTGGAGTTCATAAGTCTTTTTCAGACGAAATCCACGTTCGGCAAATTTCGTCATGGCAAATGTCGTTTTGGTTAATGTCGTTTTGCCAAATTTCGATTTGGTAAATGTCGTTTTGTGAAATGTCTTTTTGGGCCTTTGAAATGTCTTTGTTTCTTTAAAGATAAGGCAATAGGTGAGGATAAAAGACAAAAGTCAGGATAGAAGTGGGGCAAAGTTACAGGTAAGTGTAAATATGAATATGCTCCTTACGTCTACGGGCAGATCACTGAAATCGAGTACAGTCAAACCTCGATAATCCGCCACCCCAAAAAGTTCGTTCCCGCCTAGGGTCCGACACCTTTTTTTATCCCGATTTCTGAATATTTTTGCTAGTTGTGTTTTGACAGTCTGGTCGCAAATATCGTGAGGATCCCGATTTTGCCGATCGTTTTTCATAATTATAAAAAAAATTCTCTAAAAGAGCAAAACCTCGATAAACCGCCACCCTATTTTAAAAAAAGGGTGGCGGTTTATCGCGGTTTTGCTTTTTTAGATGGAGATTTTTCATATTTCTGAAAAACGATCGGCGAAATCGGAATCCTCACCATATTTGCGCCCAGACTGTCGAAACAGAACTAGCAAAAATATTCAGAAATCGGGGTAAAAGAAGATGTCGGACCCTAGGCGGGAACGAACTTTTTGGGGTGGCGGATTATCGAGGTTTGACTGTACCTTATTTCCTCTATTAGAGCCAGATGCTCTAATAAAGCCGTATCCCACCTGGTGTAACTTTTTGTAAATCCATTTAATACGTTTGCTTAGATCCCATGAGCTCTACGGATTTGCTTTTGATTTTGGTCAAAATGTTGAAAAAATAAAAAGTTAGATCCAAAATTTTTGAGGTTTGAAAAATAAAGCCACTCTGGCTTTATTAGAAGAAAATACGGTACGCATATATTTTTAATCTTTAGAAAACCTTTTGATTTTGTTGTGTATTTTATTCTGAACCTGATGTTTGTATTACAGGGTTCGCCAAATTCGTGGCACTATTTGTTTTGCTCATATCTCTTCGAATTTATCGCGTTTTGAAGAGATATTTTCTTGTTCGATAGCCAACTCTCCGGGCAACTAGATGACACCACGTTCATTATTGTTCATGAATGTTATCCTCATTCCCTGACCTGTTGAATTTTCTTTTTGATTTTTGGTTGAAAGTGAATTATATGAATGAACCAGATCACACTCCAAACCTTTTGTTTAATTTAAATCCATTTTCAACTAAAAATCAAAAAAAATTTTATAACAGGTCAGGAAATGATGACAACGTTATCGAAAAATAATGAACGTAGTGCCAATAAGTTGCCCGAAGAGTTGGCTATCAAACAAACAAAAAAGGCCTCTTGAAAACGCAATAAATTCAAAGAGATAGGAGCAAAACAAAAAGTGCCACAAATTTTGAGGACCCTGTATTTTACAGCAAAAATGTATTACTCTAGTTTTATTGCAAATTTGGCATTGGTTTCACGAAAATTATCCAAGAGGTAGAGAACTGGTTATTCCTAAAACTGGCTACTCTTGTGTTAGTACTTTAATGAAAAGTTATCTGAATTTTTTCTCCTTACAAAAAATTATCTAAGAAAAACAAATGTGAAAATGTATTTCGTTTTGCCAATAGATAAGTGTTTAAGCGGCAATTTAATAAATGTCTTTGACCTTTTTTATTATAATTAAATACACTAGCAAGCGCAGTACCAACGTCGCCGCGGGTACGGCCAATAAATCATTACCAATCTTTGTAATAGAGAAGTGCTGTAACTTTGATTATTGAAATAAATCTGAATTAGCTTTTTAGTAGGTCCAAAATGACCACCGCCATATACTCGAGCCGGGCACCAGCTCGGGTTTTTTTTTCAAAAATAGCACCAGCAATGAGCTTTTACAAACATGCATCGACGCTGAAAATCATCGAATTTCGGCTGACTGGCACCCGTGCAATCAAGGACACAATTTCACAAAATATGTTTTTTTTTCAAGCGTTGTTTTGAGGGGGGGGACTTTATATACGCATCCGAGGTCACAGGTTCGACTATTATTGGCTGATAACCTTATTTTTTTCTTCTTTTATTTACAAGTATGTAAATCAAAATGTAGCCAAGGTTCTGAGCTTTCATTTGAGATATCATACGATAAAAAGTTAGTATAAAGTTAGAGCTAAAAGTTTAATTACATTAAACCATGTCCGATTCGATGCCATCCTCCATAGGACTATCCAGAACTATTCGGTATTAATTTGGAAGTGACGTTTTTTGTATTTTTAATTTACATACTTATTTGCAACCTTACACTCAAAGCGTAGCCCTACTTCTTGGCGTACTTTTCAGTATATGGTTGTAAATTATCATGTAAATTAAAATCGCAAAAAACGGACAAAGCTTTTTTTTGCTGCAAAAAAACCTTTTTTTTGCCGCAAAAAGTCTTTTTTTCGCTGCAAAAAGACTTTTTTTTGCTGCAAATATTTTTGCTGCAAAAAGACTTTTTTTGCTGCAAATATTTTTGCTGCAAAAATTCTTTTTTCGCTGCAAAAAGACTTTTTTTTGCTGCAAATCGGCTTTTTTTGCTGCTAATCGGCTTTTTCTGGTCCAAACTATTTTAGCTGTAATTTTGGCGTGCGGTCAATTGGTCCACGGTCAATTGCTCCACGGTCAATTGATCCACGGTCAATTGCTCCACGGTCAATTGATCCACGGTCAATTGGTCCACAAAATTATTTTCAAATTAATCTTTTTTGTCTTGTGAAGAACTTCTGTTATTTTAACAGTTTTTCGATAATTCAGCCTTAACCCTACTGGTTAATCCACGCACCAACCAAACCAGGTGGTCGTCCACCTGGATCAATTTTTTTTATGTTTTTCGGGTTCTATTATCTGTTTTTACACTAATTCGAGCATTCTGAAGATGGTTTGATAGTGGTAAAATGCCATTTTCTCGAGTATTTTTTGAGTTTTGGTGAAATAGAGTTTTGGTAAAATCAATTATTCCCAATACTCAAAAAATTCCAGAAACCCATATTTCACTATTATCAAACCATTTTCAGCTTGCCCGTATTAGTCCAGAAAAAACAATTTTGCAACATAAAACGTGAAAAAAAATCGATCCAAGTGGACGACCACTTGGTTTAGTCGGTGCATAGATTATCCATGAAAACTGAGGTTGGATCATAGAAAAACATTGTAAATTTTGAAATTTCGGCGCTACTATAGAATACCCCCCCCCCCCCAAAAATCCGACCTTTAAAAAATGCTGTAACTACCCTTGCAAACAACAAGCTTAGGCTTAGCCCTTAGGCTTGGGGGTAGGCCAGCGTACGGAAGTTGTGACTAATGAAGAGTTTGCGCACATTTTCCGGGGTCTGGGACATATATTTGGGTACTTTTTACTTAAGTTTTAAAAGGTCGGATTTTGGGGGGGGGGGTATTCTATAGTAGGGTCGAAATTTCTTTACCAGTCGGTTTTTGTTGGTACTTGGAATATCCAGACGATCGAGCTACCAATGAAAAATGGTCTAATAAACAACCTGCGTACCACCTAGAAACAACCACCACCCAAGCACCACTACCTAGGCACTTCTACTCCTGAATACCGGTACCTGGTCAATGCCTTGGTACTAGTACCGTACTACTACCTTAACACCAGTTCAGCTTTCAGGGTCATTCCGGCAATTTTAACGAAACTATAAATCACCCCACAAAATGGAATTTTACTATTATCAAACCCTCTTCAGAATGCTCGAATTAGTGTAAAAAACAGATAATAGAACCCGAAAAACATAAAAAATAATTTAACAACAAAGGGATGACCACCTGGTTTGGTTGGTGCGTGGATTAACCAGTAGGGTTAAGGCTGAATTATCGAAAAACTGTTAAAATAACAGAAGTTCTTCACAAGACAAAAAAGATTAATTTGAAAATAATTTTGTGGACCAATTGACCGTGGATCAATTGACCGTGGAGCAATTGACCGTGGACCAATTGACCGCACGCCAAAATTACAGCTAAAATAGTTTGGACCAGAAAAAGCCGATTAGCAGCAAAAAAAAGCCGATTTGCAGCAAAAAAAGTCTTTTGCAGCAAAAAAAAAGACTTTTTGCATCAACTAATTTTTGCAGCAAAAAAAAGTCTTTTTGCAGCAAAAAAAAGCTTTGTCCCAAAAAAGCTTTGTCCCAAAAAAACATTGGTTCAAAAATAATGAGCAATACTTTTTTTGTACAAAATTTTTTTAATTTTTTAGTTTTGCCTTTTTATCTAATTTTTTTTCATCTTTTTTTACAAATTGATGAGACTATTAAGTAGCCCTGCAATTCTAGTTTCTTACGAAGTGTAACTTTTTGCAAGATATTTTCAAAATGCTTTAAAGTATGGAACAAGTCAAAAAATAAGTTAGTCCATAGTTTTGTTGTTTTCTTGAACATTTTGAAAATATTTCGCGAACAGCTATGTTTCGTTAAAAACTAGAATCCTAGGGCTACATGATGGTGTTATCACTTTGTGCAAAAATAAGAGAAAAGGGCGAAAGAAAATTTGGTACAAAAATAAACAAATAAATAAAATTGGTGGAGGATCAGTCTACATAAATCTAAGAACGCATCATTTTGGCTGTTTTCCTTTTATTTTGGTGGTCATTTGCTCAAAATCGCAAAATTGAGGCTGTTGCTGACAGCAAAGCAGTGCTGGAAACGGTTGAAATCGATTGCTCGATGATTTTTAGACCCAAAAGTCGATAAACTTACTGAAAAGTAAATTAAAAAATCTCCAGAGGGACTTGAACTTTCGACAATAGTCGATGCGTATATAAACTTCCGCACCCCCCCCCCTATAATAGTTTTTTAATTTATTTACCTCCTTAAAGGAGTATGCCCGTGCCTTACACGAAAAAAAGGCGGGGGACCAGCAGCTTTTTCTTTCTCGCAAAACATTTCTATGCATTCTCATCCAGATTTTTTAAGTTGGCTCAACTTTTCAGACTTTTTAAGTTGTCTAGTTTTTAAAAGTAGTATAAGGTCATAAAAATTAGATTTGATGCAAAACAAGTGAAAAATGGCATTACTCAAAAAAAATTCTGGTTCCCGCCTTAAATTTTTAAAACGCACGGGTGTCTCCCTCTAACTAGCTCACTGGTCAAGAAAATCCTGCAAATGTTCTCTAAGTTGCTAAAGAATTGACAATAATATTGTTACATAAATTTTATTTCACTATCATAAAGTTGAGCAAAAAATGGTTTTTATCAACTTCTTTTCTATAATTGGCCTTACTATTGTCGGTTTCCAGTTCTAAAAAACAATCTTTATTCAAAAAAAATTTAAATAAAAATTAAACCTGCTTGGACATCTACAGTAAGAAGCATCTTCTCCAGGACCTCCATCAGCACCCATACCTCCTTCTCCTCCATCATTGCCTTTTTCTCCAGCTTCTCCAGTCTCTCCAGAAGGGCCGGTAGGTCCTGCCAAGCCGGGTTTTGCATCTGGTCCAGCTCTGCCCGGAAATCCGGGAGGACCCATTGGACCTTTTGGTCCTAAAAACTTGTTATTTACCACGATTTTAGTCTCAACTAGCGAACCTGGCGCTCCTTTCTCTCCTTTCTCCCCAGTAAATCCACTTCTTCCAGGATATCCTGGTTGCCCGTTTTTGCCTGGATGACCAGGTTCTCCTGCCATCCCTGGTTGGCCGGGGTGCCCATGTAACCAGGGTGACCTTCTCTGCCTGGCTCACCTGCCCCTCCTGGGTGGCCATCCGTTCCTGCTGGTCCAGGGGGTCCAGGGTAGCCTGGTGGGCCAGGAGGGCACATTCTACAACCTTCTGCTGAACTCATCACTGGAGGATGCTTTCCAGAAACTCCTGGCATTCCATTGCCTCCTGGTTCTCCTGGCATTCCATCGTGTCCATCCTCACCTGGCTCTCCTGCTGGACCTGGAGGACAGTGGTTCTGCTCTTGACACTGACATTGACCTGGTACTTGACGTTTTTGATTATTGAGATGGCGTTTGCGACGAATTGCTTCTAGCAAAAAGCCTTGAGTTGTTTTGGATTGGTCAGATGGATGATTGGACGAGATAGCCACAGACCAGATCTGTTTTTGCAAATTGTCGAACTCGAGAATGTCCTACAAAAAATATTGAAGACTTAGCGTCACTCCGTTTTTATAAATATTCTGACGGCATAATAGTTTTTAACAGTTATGTACTTTATCGAATCACAGTCTACGGTCGAAAATTCCGTAGGAAGGACTAGTTTTGAGGGTTTTTTTACGATGCCCTTAAAGGGGCATGCCCACGCTAATAAGAGGTGGTGCCCGGGAATTCAATTTTTTTTCTAACCACTAAACTTGTGTACGGATTTTTCAACTTGGTTTCTAACAAAACCATACCTAAAATTAAATTTTAGGCCTTGTTTTGTTAGAAACCAAGTTAAAAAATCCGTATAGAAGTTCAATGATAAAGAAAAAATTTTGAATTCCCGAGCACCACGTCTTATTAGCGTGGGCATGCCCTTTAACACGTTTTTGGCCCCCAATTGATATTTACGGTTATCCGACATTAGAGCGCGGACATTTGAGCGCCGAAATTCATTTTCATGCCAACCACTAGGCAAGGCAATTATCCATCTAAAAAGTAGGCTTTTAGGTCTTAGTTCTTTTTCTAGATGCTTTTCTAGCCTGTCGCTGGAAAACTGTAATACTCAAGAATGTACCTTTTCCTATGCTCAGTTAGTCAAAATGAATTACTTAGAACTGCTATTAATTAACAGTAATCAATTCGTCAAAGGTATTTGATTTGGAAACAGCAAGCAAAATTATACTCACCCCAACCTCAATACCCGGGGTGGGTACCTCCTGGTCAGGCGGATATCACCTGCCTGAAATAAAATTGAGTCGGACTCAAAAACAAATTGTCCTATCATACGTAAAATCGTGTGGGTAATCGGGTTTATTAGTACCAAAATCCCGATTTCTTCTACCTAGACCCAAAACCTGGTGAGGCTGCCACTTGGCCATGTGGATATCCACATGGATAGCCTGAACATCAAATTTTTAATCAAAATTAACAGTAAAACACTTTCTTTAAAATAGTGTGTTGAATTGGGTTGGTTAAGACTTAAATGACAGCTTTACCCACCTAAACCCTATGTCTACCACCTGGTCAAGTGGATATACACCTAAATACCGTGATTTTTTTTATTAAAATTAAAAAGAATCCATTTATTGTGTCGTTAAATTGTCTAGATAATTGGGTTTGCAAAGACCGAAATTGCGATTTTAGGCACCAAAACCGCGAATCCTGGGGTAGTTGCTCTCTGCTCAGGTGGATATCCACCTGGATTGACTAAAAAAATAAAAAAATTCTGAAAAACAAGAAATGAACCATTTGTTTAAAAGGGGAGTGTATTTCCTTTCCGTATCTGGTCCGAATGGAAATCGTTTTAATTCAAATTAAACCACATTTATGTGTTGCAGGTTCGAGTCTCTCTGGGTGTGAACTTTATTTTTTCACATTTTTTCAGTGATTTAGCTGAACTCAGACTAAAAAATACCAATTAATCGATCGGAAACATTTCCATAATTGCTTTTTTGGTCAAAAATCATAATAAATTTTCATTTTGAAGTAAAAGAAAGTCAGCCATAGACCATATACTCTAGCTGTTTAATTATTTTTCTAATAGTGATAGCAATTTATATACTCAGGCATGCACTAGGCACTTGGCAAAAAAATTTCTATACTGAAAATTTCTTTGATAATTGGGTCGCTTGCAAAGTTTTATTTACCAAAGAAAAGGTTTGATTGAATAAGGTCCCTGCCTATTCAGCATCCTCATCACCACCTACCCTCCCCCAGCATAGATATACATGTGAATATTTCCTGATAATCTTCCTACGTTCGCAAGACTATTAGAATCATTTTGATATCAAACTAGTGAATAAAATGTGAAAAAAATAAAGTTCACACACAGAGAGACTCGAACCTGCAACCTATAAATGTTGTTTAATTTGAAATTAAACGATTTCCATGCGGGACCAGATACGGAAAGGAAATACACTCCCCTTTAACTGAAAATATTGTAAGAAACTGGTTTTGTTGGACCAAATTGCGATTTTACCTACCCCAACTCCAATACCCAAGCTGGGTACTTCCTGGGGTGGTATTCAGGTCGGTTAGTAGAGTCAGTAGATCAAGAGTTACTCTTGATCCTACTCGCATTTGAAACGGGTTGAGTAGAGTTTAGGATCAAAAGTTACTCGCGATCCTACTCGAACAGCGAGTAGTTTTTGATCCAAGTAGAATTTATTTTTACTAGCTATACTCGAGTTTTACTTGCCTAACCTGGATTTCTAACCCCGCGTATTACGAGTAGACTCATTTTTTTTTTTAATTTTCTCGAGTTCTACTCGCCCAACTCGGGTTCTACTCGCCCAACTCGGCTTACGACCAGAAACTATATCGAGATTTCACTGCATTACTGTAGAAATTCGTTATTATGTGCACGGAAGCCGAGTTGGGCGAGTAGAACTTTGAAAAATAAAAAAAATTTAATTTACTCGTAAAACTCGGTGGTCGGAAGCCGAGTTGGGCGAGTAGAACTAGAAAAAATTGAAAAAAAATTAATTTACTTGTAAAACTCGGGGTTGGAAGCCGAGTTGGGCGATTAGAACTCGAGTTAGGCGAGAAGATCTCAATTATACTCAGATCAAAGATTACTCACAGCTCGAGTAGTATCGCGAGTAACTTTTGATCCAAAACTCTACTCGTGTGTCTGAAACGAGTTGAGTAGATCAAAAGTAACTCATGATCTTTGAACCTACTCGGCCCGTCTGAAACACGTCGAGTAGATCACGAGTAACTCTTGATCCAAAACTCTACTAACCTACCTGAATACGACCCCTGGTAAGAAAGATATCCACCTGGCAGCCGTATAAAAAAAACTTGCCAAAATAAAAAACAACTTATTTTCCTGCCTAAAATTGCCTGGAAACCCGGTTTGTTAAGACTAAAATTGGAATTTTACCCATCAAGGCACAAAAATCTAGGGTGGGTACCAGCTGCTCACGGAGGTACCCACCCAAATGGCATGAAAAATGAAAATTGATTTATATAAAATGCTATAGAAAATTCGGTCTGATAATACCAACACTGAAATCACAAAGACCTAGGTGGTATCAATCTGAGTACCCGCCACCTAGGCTAGTACCCGCCACCTACATGGGTTGTGCTACCTTTCTTACATCATCAAGGTTGGATCGAGGATTGAGAATGAATCATGACCATTCAGGATGGATTCTGTAAGTGTAAGTGATTTCAATAAACTCCCGGCATGAAAATGGATTTTGGCGCTCAAATGTCGGATAACCGATATTTACATTTTGCCTATATTCGCTTTTCCGTGTATAAACGGATTTGACATAGACAACATTTTTTTTAATTGAAAAATGTCAATAAAATGTTAATTTTTTTCTCCGACCAAATACTTTTTTTCCGACTAATTTCTCGTTTGTTCATATGAATTCTTATATAAGGTCTCCGATTCAATTTTTCGGCTGTTGTGAGCCACTTAACAGCAGGTAGCATGGTTATTGCATTGCTATCTCAGTGATTTGGGCTGTTTTCCTTAGACTCAGCCACCCTTTCGTGAGGCATGTTTTAAATGGCTGTATGTGAAATGTACCACCTAATGTGTGAAATTGGCCGCCTTTTTTATTTTTTGGCCGCCTTTTTTGAATTTCAAATAAAAATATTGAATATTGATTGGTTTTAAATCGGGGTTTCACCGATTTATGACCACTTTTCTTGTCTTTCTCTCTGCTAAGTGGCTCAAAAAAGCCGAAAATTTGGATCGGCGACCTTATACGAGAAGTCATATAAACAAACAAAAAATTAGTCGAATAAAAAAGATAATTAGTCGGAAAAAGAAGTAATTAGTCGGAGAAAAAAGTGTTTTAGTCGGAAATGTAATAACAGTCAAACCCCGGTTTAGTGCGACCCTGGGGACCGGAAAAAAGTCGCACTAAATACGGGTTGCACTAAATCGGGGTTGCACTTTCGAGACTTTCAAAGACTTTTGACCAAGTCCATCAACCTCAGGGTCGCACTAAATCGGGGTTCGCACTAAATCGAGGGCGCACTAAATCGCGGTTTGACTGTAGTCAGAAAAACCATTTTAGTCGGAAAAATATTTTAGTCGGAAAAAAGTATTTTAGTCGAAAAAAAAGTATTGTCCATCAATAATTTTCTAAATAATTTTTTTAAATTTGTTATTTATGACACTGGGGCAAATTTTTGAGCTCTGCACGAAAATAAAGGCAGTTTTTTTGTGTTGTTTATAAAAAAATTTACGTGTAAAAATCGGTGGGTAAGAAATATTGAGGGGTCAACAGAGGTTAACATAGGCCCAATATTTCCAAAAACTTTTAAGAGACAAGATTTGAAATTTCTGTTAACCGGCATGCTCGTCGACGATGGGAATATTTTGAAAGGCGGGTACCAGCGAAATTCAAACGAGAATTATTTTGACGAAATTTTGGAAAGGATTAGGAAAAACTATACTTCCAGTGAGTATCGAACGGACGACCAACTTTCGCAGTGCTCCGCCGATATCCCACTAGGCCACCGATGCTGTTAAACGTAAATAAGTTTTTAATTACTTATTCCCTGCAGGGTACTCAACTAAAATTTATTTTAAAATAATTCTCTTTTGAATTGACCTGGTACCCGCCTTTCAAAATATTTCCATCGGCGGCGAGCATGCCCTTCAAAGGGCCATTGCCGTCTCCGACAACGGTTGTCCACCGCCAATTCAAAAAAAATTCTTAATCATTCAACTTCTGTACGGGTTTTTCAACTTGGTTTCTAACAAAACTATACCTAAAATTAAATTCTAGGCCTTGTTTTGTTAGAAACCATGCTGAAAAATCCGTACTAAAGTTGAATGATTAGGCGAAATTTTGGAATTGGCGGGGACAATTCGAAATAGGTGGCAATGGCCCTTTAAAGTCATCTTGTAGAGCTCAAATAATTAAGGGAGGATCCAAAATATCAGTTTTGGCATTTTCTCTTCAAAAATTGATATTTTGAAATTTTAAAAAATGTTGACCCCTACGGATCAGCATGACTATGGACACAGCCAAAAGCAGCTGAAAAGCTAAAAACTGGTAATGTCAAAAAATTCTGTTCACTAATTCCGAGAAAATGCTCGCTAATTTATGGCTCGAACAGGGCTCGAAATAGTTAGCTAAAAGCCTCCGACTTCGACCCTTTTCGGGTCCTTCATACAATAAGACCTGAAATTATGTTCAAAGTCAACTTACTGCTTCCAAGTCATTAGTAATAGCATTAATTTTGCTAATCAATGCTGGAAGAAACAGTGAACAGGCTAACAAAGCCCCCACACTCAGCACTATTGCTGCGGTCGCAGCTGTTTTCGCCGACATTTTCCTCGATATTAAAAGGCAGCTCAAGCAGTTTTAAAGTTTGTGTGCTCAAGGAAATAAATGTTTCAGCTCCACAAATCTACTGCTGTTATTCTTCTACTGGAGATGCACACACACACACACAACCAAAACGGGATTACAAGGAACAAGATAATTATATGACTGATGGAAATTGATATGTATTTATCCTTTGCTTTTTGCACTACGACAACAAAGTTCTTCCTATCCGTTTTAGCTGAAGAAAAGAGCTGACTAAAAGCCAATTAAACGAGCTTGTTAGAGACCTCAAAAGGCAGTTACGCTACGTCTAGTGAAAAAAAAGCGTTCCACTAGTATAAACTTTTTTACAAGTGATAAAAAATTTCGAATAGTATTGCAAATCAGTTACAGATAACCGTCGAAATAATGCCATCTCTTGGGCTAGCCTCCAGATGGCGTTATATATCGGGTTGTAGTAATATTGAGTCGACTGAATGCAAATTTTCACAAGGTGGCGTTATACCGAGTATTCTAGTCAAAATATATTAACCAAACCAAATGCACGTTTCATTCATTCATCGAAACAAGCAAGAAAAAAATTTCTCTATTATGTAGATCAAAAAAATCCAAAAACGTGTGCCCAGTCGCGTTTGTACCCAGATGTAGTATCCAATCATAATTTGTGCCTATATATATTTTTTTAATATAATTTCACTTTGGCCTTAACTTCCGCTTTACCCTACGTTCACAATGATCCGTTTTTCGTCCACATCCGCATGCGGACGAAAATGCGAAATGCGGACGAAAATGCGAGATGCGAATTGCGTTCACAATAAAATTTGCCGCTTCCGTTGCCGCTTCCGCACCGCACCGGTTTCCGCATCCGCTCCGCATCCGTTTTTTGGTGTTCACAATGGATCCGCACATAATGTGTCTAAGTAATACTGAATTGTTTTTTAATTATATCTTCACAAATATTGCATGTTTTTCATGGTTTCTCTCATTTGTATCCATCATTAAAATTGCTTTCATTAGTAATCAAATCATATCATTCAAAAATATTCAACGAAATTTGTTCTGACGTTAATAGCTTGCAGCGTTGGTTTTCAGCTTGGTTGATATCAAAACAGGACCTAGAATTTAATTTTAGGCATATTTTTATTAGAAACCAAATTGAAAAATCTCTACGGAAGTGTACTGATTCGAAAAAAATTTTGAATTAGCGGGACAAAATTCGTAACAGGTGACCATGCCCCTTTTAGAACTTAAGTTGCACTTATGGCTCGCGGCAATACCTTTGAGCCATCCCAGGCGCTCAACCAAGCCGATCTCTGGTGTTGTGTGTGCTATATTTTTGTCGGTGTGCTCACTGGAGCAATTTTTGGCTTAACCATTGGTGGGTTTATGTTCTATAGCCCTTCTACCAAGGTCTCTGGGCTGCAAGAGGAGCTGACGGAATGCTACAAAATGTGCCCACGATTTGCCCCGCGTTGAACTTATTGAATTTGACAGCTTCAGTAACCCTCACTGACATTTTGACAGAAAATATTTTTTCGCTAATATCAATCAATAATAACTATTATAAAGTCTCAGAAAGCAAGTATCAGGCAAATAAAGTAAAAAAAGAGTATCTCGAGTTAATAAACAGGCGTCAACACCACAAAGTAATTTAAAGGCCTCTACGCCACATCCGAATCCGCTAAGCCTATTGTGAACACGCTTCCGCAACATTTACCGCAGTCCGGATGCGGTCCGCAAAGCGGTCCGCATGCGGACTGCTTTGCGGATGCACTGTGAACACCAAAAATGCGGATGCGGTGCGGGTGCGGATGCGGATCATTGTGAATGTAGGGTTAAGTGAATAGGCTAACAAAGCACCTATACTCAGCATTATTTCTGCGGTCGCAGCTGTTTTTGCCGACATTTTCCACAATATTAAAATGAAGCTCAAGCAGTTTTAATTAAACGGGGTTGTTAGAGGCCTCGACGGTTGACTGCAACTGATTTGCTTAAAAAAGAAACAAAAAGAGAAGATACTGAAGGCCAGAGCAACAACGATGACAGCGAAGACAGAATAGGTAGCCAGAATTCTTAACCGAGGGCTTTAGGAATTTTTTAACCAAAGTCTGAAAAGCATCAACAACGAAGGGAGCCAGAGTATTTGTACCGAAGTTTGAAAAAAGGAACAAAAGAGAGAAGATACCTAAGGCCGACTCCCAGTTTAACAGACACCTTTGGGTTTCACAACCTTGGGATCAGTGTTTCTATTTTTAACCTTTTTAGACAAGTCTCCTACCTCAGCTTTTTTTCCTTTTTTGCAAGGTTGCTTTTATGACCGCTTTTGAAAAGGCTGTGAAAAACAAAAACAACTTGACCGCCTTTTGAAAAGGCGGTACTTAGCTTTTTCAATGTTACAGTCTTTTTTACGGATAAATATGACATGACCTTACCAAATTTTGAAAGGCTGTGGTCGATGTTTTTGCATTTGTTAAAATGTTTATTATCTCAAGCAGAATTAAAATTGGCAGTGTTTTCTTAACTCACATGCGAATCGACGACGTTTTACAATCCATCTCTAGTCTCCATACATCCAATGCACTTAGATCATGCGGGTGTTCAACCGAGGTGCCTAGTGGTGTTACAAAATTTGCCTAAATTTCAAATTTGCCCAAATTTAAGTCAATGAAAATGGTGTTTCGGTATGTTTCGGTGGGTTTTAACCGTGGGTTTTTTTGGTGGGTTTTTTCGGTGGGTTTTTGAGGTGGATTTTAACCGAAACATACCGAAACACCATTTTCATTGACTTGATCTTCAATTTTTTCAGTTTTTCCTGAAAGTTCTTATCAATGAGCACAAACTCATGGCAATCATTTTGAGTATAAAAGTTTTCAGAAAAGTAAATAAAATATTCCGAGCCAAAGCAATTTCTGATTTTTTGGCAGACGTGTTTCGGTGGAGTATGCATAAACCTATTGCGGAACAAAACAGCATGGTCTGTACGCTTTGATTTTGCAGTTTTTAATTTTTTACAGCTTACAAATTTGTGCGATTTTGATTGATCTGTTGTGATTTCAGACTTTCTACCGCATTTAAAATCAATTGGCTGATCATCGATTCAAAATGAGCAGTGCTGAAGAACTTGCCAGAGAGTACGCTAGTGGGGAAATTGATCAGGATGATGTTGCTAAGGCTGGTGGTGGTCAGCATCTCGCACTGTTCTTTTAATAATTTCTGGTTATTTAGGTAAGCGGAACAAGGCTGAGCAAGTGGAGCACAAGCATCCGCATCCCGAAGGTAATTTTTGTTGTCAAACATTTGCCTGTCAAACTATTTCTGTTAAGGTGATACGCGCAGGATCGGTTAGTTTACGCTCTCTTAAAGGAACATGATTTTTGCGCTCATTGTCATGTACGAAATTTGAATTGGCGGGGACACTTCTCTTTCGTCCCTAACTGTACTTTTGGAGTCATTTCGAACGATTCCAAAGAGTACATGGAGAGACGAAAGAGAAGTGTCCCCCGCCAATTCAAATTTCGTACATGCCACTGCGCGCAAAAATCATGGTCTTTTAAAGGGGCATGCTCACCTGTTTGAACTTGTCCGCGCCAATTTAAAAAAATATCAGAACCATTGAACCTCTCTGGGGATTTTTGAGCTTGGTTTACAACAAAACTTAACCCAAAATTTAATTGTAGGCATGGTTTTACAAGTTGAAAACCCGTACAAAAGTTCGATGGTTCGGAAAAATTTTTGAATTGGCGGGTACACATTTCAACCAGTCAGCATGCCTTTTAATCCTTGCAGTGTGTATGATAATGGATTCTAATATTTAGTCGCTACTGCCATCAAAGGAGAGGAGAAGCGCAAGGAGCATAGCCTGCAGCACAAGAAGCATGAAGATAATCGAAGCAACTAGCGCGAAAAGATGACCAAATATGACATTGCAGTCTCCTTGTTACACTTGTTGTGGTACTCCAGTTGTTGTTACGTGTTTTCAAATACACATTTGTTTATGAATGAATGGTATTATTGTATTTGTTCAGTGAGGGGTTGATCGATGGATTGGTCAGCCTGGTGAGGCAAAATTTTGGATTGCAAGCTAATCTGAATTCAAAATTTTCGAAGTCATTGATGCCCTAAGGACACACTCTGTTCAAAAAAATTGTGTCACTAGAAACCCTCGAAAGTTGGAGAAAGAGATCTCTGTTTAGTCCCAATTTCTGAACAATTTGCCATACAAAAAAAATTTATCCAATTTTTGACAATATCAGTAATTTAATTAATAGCTTGTTAGAAAGCTGAGATCAAGGGCTACACGTTAATAAGTAAGCGTACGCCAGTGGCCGCGTACGGCTTTTGTACAGGCCTGGTAAAAAGTGCGATCCCACGATATCCTCCTTGCAAGTCGGCGCTCTAACCATTTGAGCCATCGGGTCGCCCCAGGCCTGTTTCTTATTTCTCTGCTATCTGCCTCCCTTACAAATATTAAAACTTGAAAACCAATTCAAAATTTTGTAGGATAAAAACCAAGTTATGAAATTTGACGCGGTAAATGAATAATTTGACGGGCACAAAAATTTTAGCCAAAAGAACTCTACTGTGGAATTGATAAATCTAAGAAAAAAATTAACAGTTAAAAATAAATGTGATAACATTAACAATATGCTACGAAATAACGTGCGCCACGAATTTTGCGCGCCACGAAATTTCGGTCCGACGAAATTATGTACGTGTTTGGGTAGAAGTTTAGAGAGCAAGTCATTTCCCCCGAAAGTTCATTTCCACCGAAGTATCATTTCCCCCGAAAATTACATTTACTATTCTGCGTTTCAAACTACCGTTATTATTTACCTACTCGCAAACTCAAAATTTTAATTTTTAGTCAGTCTTCTCATTTATCACTCACATTTTGCGCACTTTGTGACCATTTTTATGTATGTAGTTTTTTATCACACTACAACTATACTAGGGTGCATAGGCGCCTATCAGCGCCTATATCGTACTTTAAATTTAAATGGTAGGTATGTGTTAATGCATGACATACCCTCCTGGGGCCTATTTCACTAATTGAAGATTGGAAAATGGAAAGTGGAAAATGGAAAATGGAAAGTGGAAAATGGAAAGTCATTTTCTGTTTCACTAACATTTTGGAAAATGGAAAATTGGAAATGGAAAGTGGAAAGTGAAAAGTGGAAAATTTCCATGGAAAATTTCCGCTTCTGTTTCACTATTTGAAAAGTAGAAAATGGAAAGTGGAAAATTGGAAAATTTTCCATGGAAAATTGATGACTAAGGCTACGGTCTTCAATTTTTTGGAAAATTGGAAATTTTTTCAAGTAAGTCAGAAAACCATCCTATCTTACCTAAAATCATGTGCTGAACACGGTTTGTCAATACCAAAATGGCGATTTCACCAACTACACACCCATATCGGGTAAGTACATATCCTGAGGGGGCATCTGCCTCCAAATCACGAAAATATTAGTTTCTCACATGGGATTGTAAAACATGGCTTCTTAGCCAAAATTTACGCTGAACATGGTTTGACAATACCGAAACTGTGTTTTCAACCATTCAAACTCCAAAACCTAGGGTAGGTACCCGTGGTTCAAGTGGATATTCAGGTGGAATTCTTTTTTACGTTTTTCATGCTCCAAAACCTGTTTCTGGACTAATTCGACATGCTGATGATGGTTGATAGTGGTGAAATGCCGTTTTGTAAAGTATTTTTGAGTTCTGGTAAAATCGAGTTTATTTTGGTTCCAGTCGGTGATAGGGAAAAGCGGATCATTGACTGACTTTTAAAAATGAAAAAATCCGATCAATATCGTGCTTGTCAACAAATTTTCAGCCATGGAAAAAACAACAACGTTAAGAGGGGAATACACAGAGGAAAGCAAAGTAAAATAGTATACCGTATTCTCTCTAATAGAACACACTCTCTATTTGAACCACCTCTCTAATAGAACCACACCCCCAAGGGGGTTGTGAAATAGAACCACACTCTCTATTAGAACCACCCTCTCTAATAGAACCACACCCCTTAAGACCCTCAAGCTGCGCCAACGGCCGTCTAACTCCAATGGATTGTCGAAGCCTGCGAGAATCTCTTGTAGGAGCTCATCGTTGAGTGAATCAAATCGTGCGGAGTTTCCAATGCCACCGATGGATGTTGGGGCGAAGCCACTTACTACTTCAAGAAAATTGGGCCGGTTCCGAGTGGTCAAGGCAAGGTGAAGCTCGCGCAAGATGAGAAGAAGTTGGCTGAGCTGATACAAGAAATCGATCTTGAGGAAGCGCAAGAAAATTTGATTATAGTAATAAAGATATATCTCTAGAGTGTTAATGAGTTTTGGGACCTGCTCTGGTTTAGGAGGACGCCTACTTCTACATATGTACAGGGTGATCCAACTTTTTTACCCATATTTGTTTGCCCGTAACTTTTTTTATATTTATTGAAATTTTTTGTACGACAACTCATTTGAAAGCCCTGTTTCTACCATTTCGTTTAAAAAAAAGATTGGCTCAGTTGATTATTCTGAGCCGAGTTACGGACATTTTATTTAATTACTGGAAATGATGGGGCTCCGCCACATTGGGAATTGAGGTTCGAGCTCTGCTGAATCTTCATTTTCCGAATAGGTGGATTGGTCGAATTCTGCACCAATCTTATGGGCACCTCGATCGCCTGACTTAACCTGGATGGACTTTTCTGTTGGGGTTACATAAAAAGTTTGGTCTACACGGATCAGCCTCTGGCCTCTTTGATTGCACTGCGTGAAAAGATCGTCGAAGAAATGGGACAGTTGCCGCTAGCCATGATCGAGAGAGCAATGAATGATTTTCGCCGTCGTCTGGAAATTGCGTTGAAAGGAATGGAAGGAGCGTCGAGACAAGATAAGAAACATTGTTGTTTTTTTTGTTGAATTTGTTGAATAAATTTGTCGGTTTCCAGTAATTAAATAAAAATGTCCGTAACTCGGCTTAGAGTAATCAAACTGAGCCAATCTTTTTTTTAAACGAAATGGTAGACACAGGGCTTTCAAATGAGTTGTCGTACAAAAAATTTCAATGAATATAAAAAAAGTTACGGGCAAAACAAATATGGGTGAAAAAGTTGATCACCCTGTATTTTATTTTTAGGTTGATCAAGTTGATTATGGTGGCCGGGTGACGATAATCACCTTAATCAACAAAATCAATTATTAAACTATTCATATAGGTTATCGATATAACCATGACTGCCATGAGCGACAAAATAAAATAAAAAGTATAGTATAGATGAGCATCCCTCCTAAACCAGAACCAGTCCGAATTTGTTGTAAAAAAAGGATTTATGCGCGTATGCTGCAATGCTTGAATATCTTCAAAGGTGAAAAATAGAACCACACTCTCTATTAGAACCACACTCTCTAATAGAACCACACCCCCAAAGGGGGTTGAAAAAGAGAACCACATGTGGTTCTATTAGAGAGAATACGGTAGACCAAATGCTGGCTAAAACCCTTATTTAAAAAAGTTGGCGGAAATCAGCTTTGCGGAAATTAGTTTGGGGAAATCAGTTTGGCGGAAAATAGTTGGCGGAAAGCAGTTTGCGGAAATAAGTGTGAACCCTAAATATTTTTGTATTTTTCAGTTCCAAAAGAGGGCAAAACTTTTTTTTGTCACAGATTCACTTTTTTTGTACCAGATTCACTTTTTTTTTGTACCAGATTCACTTTTTCTGTCACAGATTTCCTTATTTCTGTCACAGATTTTTCTCGCATGGGTTACTGTCATGATTCTTTGATTTATCATCCATTTATGGTTGATTTGTGTGATTTTCAAGTGGACTAGCAAAAATGCAAGGACTGGAACTCGCAATTGAGGAATATGAATCGCCGAAGCGCGAAAAAAGCCACCAAATTCAAGCAGCTGGATGTATACGAAAACGAGGATCTTTCAATGCTTGGAGCAGCTCAGCGTTGGCTAATTGAAACTGTAAGTGTACGTAAGCATCATAATAAGCTGCTATTTTTCCAGTCTTCAGTCAAGAAATCTAGAAAAAAGCAGGACGGAGGAATGCTTGTGCAAGTACAGTCGACTGAGAATTACGGTTGTCAAATGAGCTCAGGATAAGAGCCACATGATTCAGAGCAACTACGTGAGCAAAGCTATGGCACTCATGAACACAAGCCTAAGAAGCCAGTCGTGCTGAACGAAAGCGTTAAGAAAATTGTTCGTAAAGAAAAACTCTGTCAGCCATGCAAATTCAGGACAAGATTCAGTAAATTGGATCGGTTTACTTTTTCAAAAATTATCATTACAGGCTGGCCAACGCCAGACTCGATCCTCGATTCCGCTTCCAATGTTAAGCATCATGAATCATCATTTGAAAACTGGCAACGCTACAAGAAGATTCGAACAAGTTTCCACATCATTGCGCCTTCATCGATCTGAATGGGCTACTATCGTGCAGCTGTCGGACAGGAAGAAAGAAGCGAATGTGCAAGCATGCTAATGTGTCAAAAGGGAATATGTCCTATCCGCCAGATGCCAGTGATCAGATACTCCAGCGCAGAATAAAAATGGGTCGGCCAACTCTTGCCCTCAAGCTCTATCTAGAGAGTGAAGTATCATTTGTTGAATTTCGTTATCGTATTGTTGAATAAATAATTGTTCTGGTTCCTTACTATCCTTTTATTTCTGTTACAGTCGAACCTCGGTTATATGCTACTCCAACGATTGACCTTAGAGTAGCGACCTTAGAGTAGATAACCGGATGGTGTATAAACTGGAGGGTCATATCACAGAAAATAAGCCAATCTGACCTTAAGACCATAAATATATGCTAAAGCACAAAAAATTACACGATTAGGAAAGATCTAAGATACTGAGTGGATATGGACTACTAAGGTCGAATTAGCTACTGAGGTTAGATATGGGCATAGAATTTAGAATTCTTGAGAATATAAAAATACAGACAATCAAGCATAAATGCATAAATTCGAGAATCATGACAGTAACCTGCGAGAAAATCTGTGACAGAAATGAGGAATCTGTGACAGAAAAAAGTGAATCTGTGAAAAAAAAAGTATTGTCCTCCAAAGATTAGAAAACTATTGAGATTGTTGAGCTAGGAAAACTGCTTGTTTATGTTGTAGCATTGTGAGTACTATAGTACCACCTTTGACTAGCCTTGGTGGCGAGGAACCAGTAGAGCAGGGTACGTCTAAAATCCGAAATTCGGTACTTTAGAGTCCGATTTCGAATTTTGTTCCGATTGTTTTTCTGTTCCGACCAGGTTTG